>BGPR01003317.1:1313-19522 GCA_013235015.1 Araneus ventricosus | reverse complement strand
CAGCTTCAATATAGGAACCCATTGGCGATATTTTGTTTTGGCGACTTAACGATACCATGTTCGATTAGGCGACAAAAAGTCGCCAATACAAGATTATCGCCAGTGATGTCGTATATCAAAGCTGTTCCCGAAATAAATTGTAAAATGCTTCGAATAATAAGAATTAAAGGAAATAAACATCTTTCTATCTATACGCATGCACGCTGGATTCAGAATTTTGCTGAACACAATTCATATTTTTTTATTGAGGTAAACCAACGACAATTTTTAAATTCTTACATCTTCCAACGTCTCTATTTAACATTTTGCATCCCAATGCCACAAATGCTCTGAGAAAGTTTCGTAAAATTATTAAATTCTCTTAAGATCAAAACGTTTAGGCCGTATAAAATTGGCAAAAAAAAAAGTATCAAGCTTCCACATAGCTATTCAGAATACGTATTATAATCTAGAATCCTACACACCAACTTTGCCTAGGCATGCCAAGAAGCCTCACCGCCAACGCAACGTCAGGAAATACGAAATTTGCAAAAGTAATCGTAACGGCGACAGGCGACTTCGCATGTCTTGTCGGATCTCTTGTTCAGGATTCCGGATTTTAAACACCTTATGTTGTAAATCTCAAATCCTATGTACCAGATGCCGAAAAAAACGCCCTAACGCCAATGATTCTTAATTTATCATCCTATTTCTTGGCGATGGGGCGACTTGGTATGCCTTGGACGAGCAGATAAATAGGTTTCCAGATGCCAAATCGCCCTATCGCCAACGAGTATATGGCGGCGTTCTGTCATCTTATTTCTTGGGTTGAAATCTAGAATTTGGTGCACACACTTAAAATGCCGCCAAAGCTAATGCAAGTATTACATGCATTAGCTTTGGCGACTCGGCGCCAATTCAGTGCGGCGGTCAAGGTATTGCATTGGCGATCTGGCGGCATTTTAAGAGCGTGTACCAACTTCTAGATTTTAACCATTTCTTGACATTATATTGGCGATTGGGCGACTTGGCGTGCTGCTTGATCAAGTGTACAGGACTCTGGATGGTACTTTTCCGTTAGCCGGGTGC
Organism: Araneus ventricosus; assembly: GCA_013235015.1. Classification (NCBI taxonomy): domain Eukaryota; kingdom Metazoa; phylum Arthropoda; class Arachnida; order Araneae; family Araneidae; genus Araneus; species Araneus ventricosus. Next base: position 18,454 of record BGPR01003317.1, on the reverse strand, counting down.
AAATGTCGCCAATTGTGAACCAAACGCGAGCCAAGTCGCCAAGCGAAGTGATTTGGCGCAATTGTCGCCAAGTGAACCAAACGCGAGCCAAGTCGCCAAGCGAAGCGATTTGGCGCAAATGTCGCCAATTGAACCAAAAGCGAGCCAAGAACGAAGCGATTTTCCGTCAGCCGGGCGCAAATGTCGCCAATTTTGTGAACCAAACGCGAGCCAAGTCGCCAAGAGAATGGTTGTAAGAAATTTGGCGATTTTTCGCTTGCGCCAGGCTAACGGGAAAGTACCTTCTAGATTTCCACAAACGAACGAACAGTAAAAAAGAAAGCAGCCAAAATACTTCAAAAATATGCATATGAAAAGTAAATATTTATCGAATGATTCAAATAATGATACGCAAAAATCTTCAAATCTAACAGACTCGAACACCCAATAACATGCCAGGCCAGTTTCATTCGAGTCATCCCATTCCAAGAATAAATCCACCGCTGAATCCGAGAGCAACAAACTTGCAGTCTTCGCCAAAGAAGCTCGCCACACTTTCGACACTCAGCGACTCTCGCCAGTTGGCGATATGCGAGGCGCTTTCCATGAGTTTATCGCTGTCCAGAGTAATGTAGCCCTTGTGGTGCAGGATATGGAAGATGAAGAATCCACCGGACAGTGCCAGGGCGGCGATCTTGTTCACTCTGGCGAAGATGCGCCCGGCCACCAGGCCGCACAAGCCACCAATCAGGAACTGCTTCAGAATCAGATCGTTGACGCCACCGTGGAAATCTTCGTCGGAAGCGCTCGGAAACTCAGTTACATTGTAACCTTGCATTTTTAGAAAACACTGAAAGAATCTGAACTATCGATGGAAATTTTGCGACGGTTAAGAACTACAAATTACGCGATTTTTGTTTCAAATGCAGCTGTTTGGACTCTGAGCTTTCATGAGTCTGGTTTTGATTTAATTCAATTTAATTTAATTTCACTCTGGAAACAGTGCATCTGATAGCTAATGGTAAAACAAATTTAAATGAATGGTTACAGTCACGGGAATTAAAAGCTGGCAAGAAACGCGAAATAAACTGCAGAACGAGCAAAAGATGCCCGAGCTTTTAATTTCAGTAGTGCTCGCGGTAATTTTACATATCAATTATTAAAAAAATTGCTAACTTTTATATAATTTCAAACTAAAAACGAAACACATAAATGATATTACTACAAATTAAAATTTTAATAATTAATTTAACATAAAATTTAATTTTAACAAATATAAATTTTACTCGTATTGCGATTTCTTATAAAAATTGGTTAAATAAATTAGCTTTAAATAGCAATATTTTTACAATGAGTCTGGCAATTTTTATTAAAGTATCCTAAGTGGCATATGTTTTGTGACAATTTTCCTTTCCTGGGAAATTGAAATTCATAAGAAGTAGTGGTTGAAATCTAGAAGTTGGTACACACTCTTAAAACGCTGCCAAATCGCCAAAGCAATACCTTGACCGCCGCACTTAATTGGCGCCAACTCGCCAAAGCTAAATGCAGGTAATACTTGTATTAGTTTTGGCGATTTGGCGCCATTTTAGGAGTGTGTGCCAACTTCCAGATTTCAACCGAAGTAGTAAGTATACACACTGATAAATAATAAAAGCATAACGTCAGGAATTAATTTTATAAGATGCCATGCATAGACGTTTGTTTTCAGTAGTATTTAACGCTACTTCTCTTTTTCATGAGATTATACATATATAATTTATTCCGAAACTATGAAATCACAGAACTAAAGCCTTTTTCTGCCCAGGAAAGAAAAGTTACCTGGGAAACATATTCAACGTTTCCCAGGTAGTGTAACTTTTTAAAAATTTTTTTTCTAGTCTTCTGGGTGGACAAAAAAAAAAAATTGCAACCTCTGGTCTTTTTAAAAATAAAGTATGTCACAAGCTCAAAACTGAGGAATAAAAAATAAGATAAAGCATTAATTAATGGTAAATAAGCAGAAATTAAGCTCAAACAGTTATTCGGCAAATCTGAATGAAATATTTCAAATCAAGGCGTCTAGTTTTCTCAAAAATCGCTGGCAAGTATTGAAAAATCTGAAACAAGAATGGAATGTGAAGCTTCGGAGGCCACATTAGTGTTCCACGCCACCTAGTGACGTAACTCTCACTCCTCCTTCGTCGACTTCTGCCTTTTAAATCGTAAAATATACTGTTCAGCAAAGGATTCCGAGACTACCACTTTTGGACGATTTTACACCGGAAAGGGGTGTTTCTGGAGTTCTTTGTTAAACCAAGATCAGTAAAATGTAAACATCACCCTTCTATTCTTCACTTTCCCCCTATTTTGATGAAAATAACTCCGCCCGGGCGCATGCGCAAAAGCGCGGAGGGTTTCCGAATCCGTTGCTATACAATACACAAAATATTGTCTTCGCGGCGCCCCTACAGTAGAGTTCACACGAAGTCAAAATTGTCTCGACAATGTGTCCACGCAAACGCAGAAAGAGAAAAAGAGGGGACAACGGCATGTAGTTGATCCGTCGGGACAAGTAACTTGCCATTGTCCGCTCTTTCTGCGCATGCCTGGGTGAATTTATTGCCGAGACAATATTGGCCTCGTGTAAGCCCTGCTTTAGATTGGCGTCCGGAGCTGGCCACATCTACGTTTTAATTAAGAAGCCGCATTTAAAAGAACTGAAGCATATTCCAAAAATTACTTGCCTCATTTGCGACTGAAAACATCGCTAACTAAGCGTGTGATTTCTCTATATGTTACGTTTATACTCCAAATTCGTGACTGTCCTAAAATTATTAGCTTAGCTCGTATAGTTGATTTAAAAAAGTAAGCAAGTTCCGAATAATACAAAGAAATTATTTACAGCATATTCGCAATACCGATATGACAATATAAGGTAATATTAGCCTGGCTGGTGAGCTTTTTATATTTTGAACTCAAATATCTATCGGGGTAGGCTGCTATATTTTAATGTTATTGATTGCGAAAAATTAATAAAAGAAGTGCTAGGACATAGGAGTACAGCCGGGGAGGGGCGCTTTATCAGGATGGTATGAAATTAACCACTTAACTTAATAATTTTCTTTGCTACCTAATAAGATGCTTCCTTCTGTTTTGGAAAGCGATTGTCGTTTTTATTCATCTCAGAAGGCATATAATACTTGAGATGTTTATGGATTCTAGGTAATTTTTGTGTAAATTTATAAAGATAATTAATGATTAAATTTTAGTTTTAGTTTCTCGGGCTGTTAAGTTAAGCAGTTAACCGGCCGAGTTGTGTCGTTTTGATTTCACTTTTTATCTCATCCACAAACAACGTTCATCCTTTTTCGCCGGCTACCAAATTCCCTTCTTTCTCTTTTTTCATTCACTTTTTCGTCCTCCTCAAAAAAATCGCTAACCCCCAGTTTTCCTCTTTTTGCCACCTACTTTTGGCACTCAGCTTGGTCCAACATTATCCGCTGTCATTGGTTAGCTCTTTCATAATCCGTAGCCATAGCAAACAAGTGACAAAGTTTACAACATTTTTTTTTTAAATTGAAACCCTAAGTCACTCACTAGATATGATCCGCCGATGGAATTAATTTAATGCGCCATGTAAGTATTCAATTTTTCACCACACACACACACACACACACAGCCGACTTTACAAAATAAAATGGCGAACCATATGAATATGTCACACAGCATATAAATTTTGCACCAGATTGAAATGTCTTGTATTACCGTTGGTTGTCAAAGAAACGCGATCAGTAATACATCTCAAAACAGAGTAACCCAATTAGTTTACTTAATTTGTATTTAGATGCATTCATGACAATGACAAGATAATTGACGACGACTAATAATAGTTAAAACAGACATCTTTATTAGATGATTAAAATATAAGCATAGGCACATATAAATACAACCGATTTAATCCTCGATTAAACATACTCACAAAATAGCCGGGGTCAGCAGAAGGGCGATGTGATGGTAGTTCGTCATTTCTAATACAACTACACATTACTGTAACCAACGTTATTTATATCTGTAAAAGATCTGACGTTTATAGAATCTATTTGGGTTTATGCTAAACTGGTTTGCTTTACTGATTGATTTAGATTTCGTCCAACAATAACCATGATTCGAATAAAAAGTTGGTGAAAAAGAACATTTTGGCAATCAGTATTTGTAGCAAAGCTAACAAAATGTAAGAAAGCGCTCATTTCAGACTTGATCGAATTGTTGCAAGTTGCATCTTGTTTTCTGTAGTTACACGACTAGCATCAACATAGGCAAACCTGAATCCAGCCGTGGCCCAGACTGGACTGATCGATGGGATCCCCGCACCCACCTGCTCGGCAAAAGTGATTTCAAAGGCTTCTCCGGAGATATGGAGGGCAGATTACGAGCTCCCACGCATTTTCAACCTTCCTCCTCATCACATCCTCCACGGGAATCAGTTTAAGGCTGCGATGTTTTTAAGGGTTCACTAGCGAGCAGATCAAACCGGTTGTTCCTCATTACCGAACAGCTGATGAGCTGAAGCATAATATCGCAACGAAGCACACCGTAAGCAAACACAATGAACACGGTAGATATTCCTGCACTTGATCACGATATATTTAAAAAGCATGCTCAGAAAGGTCAGCGATTCTGTCAATACTAGTTGTCATGGTATAACGGGTGCAAATTGCCTCTTCATTCCAGAGATTTCCCGTCAAATTTGACGCGTTTAAGGTATCCGACTGTGTTCGGACACATTTTTTGGAAAAATAACTTATATATATTTTTTAATGTTATTTTTCAACTGCATACGTTTTAAAACTATGAAAATATTGTAAAATTAGGCTTTCAAAATAATATTTTTTTAAAAAAACTGAGAAATTTGAAGAAAAATGACTAAAATATTTGCCTTAAGCTAACAGCCATAGACAAAATCATATTCTAAGTATACATAAATCCTTGTAGGAGTACATTTTTATGACAGTTATCTGTGTTATGCTCTATAATATTTCTTGTACTTCAAAATAGTTTTGAGATATAGCCGAACGTAGTTACTAAACTGGTAATTTTTCATAAAAAATGCTTTTCGTTTATATTTAAGCACTTAAAAATAATACTCGATTTTAAAACTGACCTTAGTTTTTAGAGAAAAATATCAAGCATATTACAGAAAACAATTTCAGAAAATTTCATATCAACACTTGAATACCTTTTTGAGAAATTTAAAGCTTTTGTGCAACATGAAATAATGCTTACAGTTCGGTAATTAAACAGCTGTAACTCCATTTGTAATTCCCGTAGAGCAAAAAGTGAGACAGTTTTAGAAAGCTGATTAAACAGGCTACAAAATTAAGTTATAAAGGTTTTTTTTAAAAAAATAATTTCATCAAAAACGACGATTTTAAACCAGTCGGATACCTTAAATAGATATATATGCGAGAGACATGTTTAACATTGATTGAAAAAATAAACGTATGTTTTATGACAGGAAATTTTTTTTATTTACATATTAATTACATATTTCTTTATTCAAAAAACTCTCGGTGAACAACATTCCGTGTGAAGTATTTTTCGTTCTTTAACAATTTTATTATAATTCAATAATCATAAAATTCTCAGCTTGTCAAACGTAAGTCAAAATTTCAAAGGAATTCTTTTTCGAAATTCTAATCAAAACAAAGCACTTCTCTGCTTATCATCAAATTATATCATCACGATTGCAATAAATAATGAGATGCATCGTGGCGTCCAAACTATTGCACTGACGTAATTTACTACTTTCTATTGAAAAACGGAAATTAATTTGAAATATATGATTAATATAATTTAAAATTTCTCGGGAACTATCGATCACAGAGAGAAAAATTTTATATCAAACGATAGAAAATTTTATTTCACTATTTTAGAGCTATTAAATTTGAAATTAGATCGACAATTACTCTTTTAAATTTAAAATTACTGAAATTTCGGTTCTCTAACAATGAAATAATACTGTGTAACGTCTCGCAGTGCTATGGCGCGAGTTTTATTGTTGGTGACGCCAGAGCGTTACCGAGAGACAGATATGGGCTATTATTATTATTCTTGGTTGCAACATCATCCTCGTCTGTATCCTTGTAACAGGTCACGACTGAATCGGTCAAGACACTTATAATTCAAAAATGGCGAAACTCCACTCCATTGACAAACCACATGACTTGTCTAGCAGAAAATTCTGTGACCATATAGGGACAGAAACGAAATTTTAACAAAACGCTTGACATTGTTAACTTTTTGAAAAGAGTATGGTCAAGAGGTTAAAAACTGATAAGCGAAAAATGAAAGATAGCTTTCAAGAATTCGATCGCATGACAGCTTTTAGATTTGTGTCCATGAAAACACAGCTGAACAGCCAAAAATAAACAAGTGGCACACAATAACAGGGGTCGATCCAGGTTTTTTTAGGGGCCCCACTTTTGTGAACAAAAATTATTTTTGTGAAAAATAAAAATATTTTTGTGAAATTTTTTTTATCATGCCTTCAATTTTTATCAAGCCTTCAATTTTAGCAATCATATTTCTATATTTTATGTGAATTTGTTTTGTGAAGGGGCCGTTTTTATGAATTTGAATTTTGTGAAGGGGCCGTTTTCATGAGGTGGAATTTTGTGAAGGGGCCGTTTTCATGAAGCGGAATATTGTGAAGGGGCCGCAAAACAGCCCAATTTTCGTCTGGATCGACCCTTGAATAACGAGGATAAACTAAAAATTTGATTTCGACTTTTTTAGTCTAAAATTAATTAAAATTGTGTGGACAATTTAGTAAAACCAGAAATAAAACTTACTAGAACGGTTTAAGTAACAACAAAGTAGTTTTAGATTATTCATGAAAAACTGCTCCGATAGGAATCATAACTACGGAGTTCCTGATTTACAAACATATACTCGTATAGAAATCCTTCATCCCCACAATAAATTTAGAGGCAGAGTGAAACGATCTCACACAGGAAAGATGAATCAACCCAAATAATTTCCTACATCACGTGCTGTCTATGCCTATAACAAAAACGCACCAAAGGAGTTAAATTCTCATAGGTAAGTGACAAGAAGAATGCAACAAAAAAGCTCAACAACTGTGTGAGGAACATCGTTAACCCTTTCGCGTTCATTGGTTTCGCAGTGAAACTACATATTGAACATTTTTTTACTGCGCATGGGCGAAACGTTGCGTAATTTTTCTTTCATAACTTAAAAGCCAGATATATATACCAACTTATATAAAAATTCCAGTTCAATACCGTTAGAATTCACAAAGATATCGGCATTGCAAGAGCTAAATTGCTTTTGATTTCTAAGAGAAACAAAATGATAAGGTTTTTTGTACAAATTGATAGTTTTTAAAATTGAATCTTCGAAAGTAATATTGAATTTTACAAAGGTTGAATATCCTGAACACTTACCTATAAATTATACGCAACATTTAAATCGGGTTTCGATGATAACTTATTCGTAGGGAAAATAATCCGTTAGAGTTCATTGGTTTCACTGTGAAAAAACAAATTTCTTGAAAATAAAAAATGCCAATTTTTTTCCCCTTTAAATATTTTTGATCAGCTACATGTCTAATACTCATTTTTGAAACAAATTTAGTAATTTTCAAAATTAAACATGTAGTGAACTTGAAAGAGTTAAAGAAACGATAGTTAATTAGAATGGATTCAATTTAAGCACACACCAGAAGAAAAAAAATGACGGGTGGCTGTCTTTTTCAAACAGTCGCTGATGTTAAAGGCGTAAGACTACTTTACTCGCGTGACTCTTTTCCGAATTTCATTTTTTTTTTTGTAAGTTCTGTTGTTACCCTTTATCTCTAAAATAAGACATTAGTTATGCTTTTAACATATGTAGTTACCGAGATATAGAGGATCGCGTCACCAATTCATGCGTATTTTTGCCCAACTTTACGATTCAGTAGTCGCTGAGCTATAATTCCAATTTTTAATTTTTTTCGTAACTTCTGTTGTTACCCTTTATCTCTAAAATAAGACATTAGTTATGTTTCTAACCTATGTAGTTACCGAGATATAGAGGATCTCCCATACAACGTTTTTTGTGGCGTTTTGGCGTGTGAATGAAATTCCTTCTGAGACCCCAATAGGAGGAACGTAGACCTACGTTAAAATATTTTTTTTAGAGCTATCCAATAGTCGATGCCAATTTAAAGCAGCTTACAAAATGCAACAGGCAGTTAGTGAAGAGTCGGGATTAACCTACCTTCACGATACGATTCTCCTTCTTCGATTATTCCTTTAACAGGATTATAGGGACAAAAATAGAAAGGAAGGACACTGCTTACACAACAATAAAGTTTGGTTTAGTCAGGATTGAGATCGACAGTTTCATAGTTTGTTTTCTCATCCGACTCGCACTTAAGTAATGACTAAGTAAATACAGTAGAGTCTCCCTACAGCGAATTTCCCCCTATAACGAAATTTTTAATCGGAATGTTAAATAACATTCAAAATATTCTCCATATAACGAAGTGGTTGTCTCCCTATAACGAATTTTTTCAGACCTTTATCTTTTCGATTTTCGTCATTTTTGAAGAAAGTTGCTAATTTCTGAGCAAACAAATCGCTCACAAGTGCCTGTTTCTGAAACCACTCGCATTGTTCATTCCAGCGATAACACATAACAGTAGAATGCTATGTGAAGGGTGATGCAGTTGTGGGGACCTGGGTTTCTACAGAGGGAGCAACATTTCTACGGGTCAAGATTCCAAGAATCGGGGTGGAAACAGCAAATGGATGTGGCAATACGCATTTTATGTTTATCCGTACTAGTACATATTATTCTCTAAATTGGTGAATTGTCTTCACTTTTGAGCATTTTGTTTATACAATAAAAATTAGTATAATTTTAACAAATTTATAATAAATATTACTTCATTTTTAATTTAGAATCATAATTAAATATTTTTGAACTTATAGCACATACTGAAAGGTTTGTAACATTTACTTAAATAACTGCAAAAATCTCTAATCTCCGTATAACGAAATTTTCTCTATAGCGAATTTTTCAACTGGAACCAAGCGATTTCGTTACAGGGAGATTCCACTGTAATTATCAATTTAGGGTTAACAAACAGGGCTAATTATCGCTTTTCTGTGACGTCAAAAAATGGATAGCTAATTAACCCAAACACATAGATAAATTAGAACAGATATCCTATACTCTAGGCCTCTTACCTTGGATTCCATTCACTATTCTAAGCATGAAAAATGTCTTCTTAGCGTATTCCCAAACTATGGCATAAATCCAAGTACCTCGTGAATAAACACTAGAAAAGCGTCCATATTTCCAACAGATTCAACTGGAAGATGAAGGATGTGCTTACCGCATGGTCGTACATAGACTCAATTCTCAGCGATGTTCCAACGTTTCGTGGCAGAAATGTGACCGAAGATATAATTTCTCGGTAGGAAATAAGCTTTCATTCCATGTCTTCGTGTTAAAAGTTATAAATAAGACGGAAGAGTGCTCTTCCCGACAGTCTTTGCGCCAGCCGGTGAACGACGCGACGAACAGATAAACTGAGCAACGGAACAGTAGGAGGCAAACGTTCACTGGATGAGCCAAGATCACAAACGGATATCGGGCACTATCTCCACGCTGATTGTTTTGGTTTGATTTGGTTGATTGTCGCGTTTTGGGGGCTAAACAGGGGCTATTTTGGAGCGAACGTCGTCATTTCGGATTAGTTTAACTTAGTTAACCCTTACAGGTAGTTTTTTAGAATACAGTAGGACCCCGGTAATCCGGACGAATTCAGGCACATGGACGTCCGGATTAGCGAGGTTTTTAAAAAATAACGTTAAACACTTTTTTCAAAAATTGTATGTATAGGTACTATAGTATATTTGTATGAACTAACATTGTATGGATAAACTGAATGAACATGAACATGAATGAGTATGAACATGATATGTACATACATAATTACTACAAATGCAAGTGAATTAACATAATCAGTGTCCAAAAAAGTCAGATTTTTCTTTGGGAGGCCGTTCCAATTTTTAATTCAAATGCGCGGTCTCTTAAACGTCTGAGGAGCATAATTTCTGAACTTCCCGTGCTTCAAAATTTTGTTCTTCAGCCTACTGTAATGAAGTGCTGAGTGCCGCCCTAGCCTCAGAATGAGAAATTTTGATGGAGTTTATAGAATCAATAAAATTGGGAAGCAGATTTTTCCACGACTTGTTGATCAGCAATGTAGACACAGATGCCCATTCAGCAAGACTGAACGACATCTTTTAAATTTACTTTTGTCTGTGTTTTTTCCAAGTTTTCATTGTGCAGAGGATCATTGAGAATCGTCGTAAGAAGCAACTTGCGATATCCCAGCTTGATATTTTGAATAACATCCTGATGCATGGGTTGGATCAGCGCAGGATTCGGGTTTGCATCATTCTCCATGGACCGTCCGGATTACCGAGGGTTCCGGATTAGCGCGTGTCCGGATTACCGGGGTTCTACTGTACTCGGATCAAGTTGGCGCACTTTATATGCCATACCATTTTTTTCCAACTCTGTGCTTATTTACGTACATAAAACCTATTTTTCATAGTGTAATAAGAATAGGGGTTTGAATGGATGGATAATATACACATTTGTGTCCGAATTTTAGCCGCTATCCTCTTCGTTAATTGGATTTCCTACAGCTTAATCTCGAGGTCGGTGAACTGTGGCGCACATTAAACTCCGTAACCATGGGTCGGTCCAGACGAAAATTGGGGTCGTTTTGCGGCCCCTTCACAAAATTCCACTTCATAAAAACGGCCCCTTCATAAAACTCAAATTCAGAAAAACGGCCCCTTCACAAAACTCAAATTCACAAAAACGGACACTTTTTTAAATCTGACTTCTTTCTTAAAAGTTTTTGAATGACCCATTGTACAAAATATATATACGAGTATTTTTTTTTTCAGTATTATATCAAACTATTGCATATATTTGGTTCAATGAAACACTTTTGATATAAAACGTAAAATATAGAAATATGACTGCTAAATTTTAAGGTTTTACATGATAAAAAAAAAAATTCACAAAAATATTTTTTTTTCACAAAAATGGGCCTCTAAAAAAACCTGGATCGACCCCTGGTAACTGTCCGTAAAGGGTTAACGATCCGTTTCGAGGCAACAACTAGTGGAACGGACCTCGCAATACTGAACCGTCGGCAGACAACAACGACATCTCCCTCTCTACTCTTCCGCGCCACGACGATGGGAAGACGTCTGACCCTCGATATCTGATTTAACGTGCACCGGATCCACATAAACGGCAGATCCTTGATAGAATAGGGTTTCGAACCTGGAATCTTAGGCCGAGATCTTATTGCAAGGCCACCGCGGTCCCCTCATCAGCCGTGGTCAGATGACGAGGAGGTCACATGAACCGCCACATCCCCTTTCCAAATTACTATAACACACCAGCTACAGGATATTCGACCTCGAGAGATCAACGGGTCTATTCTGGTACCCCCGGTTGGGTTGGGCGACGTCACTTTTCCCGTTGTTAACGTGCGGAAAAAGTGACGTCTCCCCCCCCACCCGGGGGTACCAGAATAGACCCCCTAACGTGCAACAGCCTCTTTATAATGGGAATAACATTTAGTAACAGAAAATTTAGCATGAGAAAGGATGATACTGATTGTTAATTACCACGATTTCAAGAAGGCCACGGTGTTATTATGACAGAGCCTCGGTTTCGAGACCGGAGAGTCGAGGTTTCGAGACTCGATCTCACGGAAAATCCGCCGTACATACAGGCCTTATGCATATTAAATATGTCGAGGGTCAAACATCTTTCTGTGGGCGTGGTGGGAAGTTCGAAGAGCGGGTGCTAGCTTAGGTGTTATCCTCGTTTTCTGACCACTCTTCAAAATTGCGAGGTCAATAGCCAACTGATGCTTCAAAATGATGCGCAAATCCAATTACAGCCACGATAGATTAGAAAAATGAAAATCTTATGGTTATTCATTGGTAAGAATTAGACCTAGATTATTACAGTTTATAAGTCAGTAGAAATTACGGTTCTCTAATTCCACACCAATTCTTTGCCCATCTCCCTAACATTCCCAGGGATATTTTCTACTCTTCTGAATAACATGTTCATAAAAATAAAAAATAATAATTGAAAAAATTCTGCTGAAATGATGAAAACTAATGTGTCCATTTTCATAAGGAAGAGCTCGTAGAAACCACAAAAAATTAAAATGTTATGTTATTTTTGATTGTATCAATTATTTGAATATTTTATGAGCATTTTATTTCAATAAGAGGAGAGATGCCTATACACTTCAGATATGTTGAAAACGAGGAATGCATTTAAATGCATAATCTGTTTTCATCTTCTGCATCCAACTTCTGTAAGTCATGATGATTAATGACAAACAAATGATGACAGGTATTTCAAATGTGGGGTGAAGAAAGTATGCTAAATACGACTTATTATAAATAGAGAAGAACAATAACAAGAAAAAACACCTTTTACGAAATTCAGTAGCCAGCAGACCAATTTTAAATATCTCAAAACCCAAGTATGACAGGGGAAATTCTTTGAAATCCCTACACCAGAAATAGCAACATCGCAAACAAAAACAGATGCATATGCAATATGGGGTAGGATAAAAGTTGCGTGGTTTTAAATGCCCCCTACAGAAGGAGGGGAAAAAATACAGGAATGAGAAAACAATATTTAAAACAGTGTATTCAAAATTATCATTATTTTATTATCAATTTTATTAATCATTTAATTTTCCAGATTTTCTTTGTTAAGGATATGATAGGGGAAATTCTTTGAAATCCCTACACCAGAAATAGCAACATTGCAAACAAAAACAGATACATATGCAATATGGGGTAGGATAAAAGTTGCGTGGTTTTAAATGCCCCCTACAGAAGGAGGGGGGAAAATACAGGAAGGAGAAAACAATATTTAAACAGTGTACTCAAAATTATCATTATTTTATTATAAATTTCATTAATCATTTAATTTTCCAGATTTTTCTTTGTTAATGATATGACAGGGGAAATTCTTTGAAATCCCTACACCAGAAATAAAATAGATACATATGCAATATGGGGTAGGATAAAAGTTACGCGGTTTTAAATGCCCCCTACAGAAGGAGGGGGAAAAAATACAGGAATGAGAAAACAATATTTAAATAGTGTTTTCAAAATTATCAATATTTTATTAATCATTTAATTTTCCGGATTTTTCTTTGTTGATGATATACAAACAAAAATATTTTGCTTTTTTTCTTACGCTCTAGGAAATGTAACCACTTTCCCAACTAAATGATGTCAAACATAGAAAACCCATCCCAATTACTGCATTTCAAATAGAATGCAACTGGTTGTAGATAGCCTGAAAATTTCGATGCGAAAATTCAATGCAACGCCCACTAGACGCTGGAATATAAATCCTGTTTCTCGTGGCCGAGTTCTCATGACGCACTGTTATTTTTATTTAGAACTGGTTTAAATAACAAGCGCTTTTCGAAGTTTATACTAAAATGATACACATTCTTCAATCTCGCCATCTAATAATTTCCTTTAAAAAGAAACCACATGATTTATTCTAACCACTTATATAAGTTCCAGTTAATGGTTTTTACGCAACGCGAATTCGGAATTCTAAATTACATTCGTCTAACCTCCATTTCTCCAATCTTCTAACACAGAATTTTCCCATATTACTAATATAATAGCCCAGATATGTTCCGGTAACGCTCTGACGTCACCAACAATAAAACTCGCACCATAGCACTGCGAGACGTTAAACAGCATTATTTCATTGTTAGAGAATCTAAATTTTAGTCAATTTAAATTTAAAGGGATAATTATCGTTCTAATTTGAAATTTAATAGCTCTAAAATAGTGAAATAAAATTTTCTATCGATTGATATAAAATTTACCCATATGTGTACACTTTTAATTAACTTGTTTATAAATTTGTCCACATGTGTCTTACATTATTTATTATTTTGACTTACGTTTGACAAGCTGAGAATTTCATGGTTATTAAATTACAATAAAATTGTTGAACAACGAAAAATACTTCACACGGAATGTTGTTTACCAAGAGGATTCTTGAATATAGAAAAATGTAAATAATATGTAAATAAAAAAAATATATTTCCTGTCATAAAACATACGTTTATTTTATTTGTTTTCAATCAATGTTGAACATTTCTCTCGCATAAATATCTATTTAAAGCGTCAAATTTGACGGGAATCTCTCGAATGAAGAGGCAATTTGATGACGGGTGATTTTCTAGCTTCAATAATATTAATTAAAAAGAAAATACACTTAAGATCTAGCCCTGACCAAAACGGACTGAAAGCAAAAAATGTGCGTTTACGGTCTAACGACCCAAAATCGAAAGCAGCCGGAATTTGTCGGGAAAACTTGAATGGAATGCCTGGTATTTAAATTTTTTTTAAGGCTCAAGAAGTTAGTTAACTCGCGAACTCTCAACAGATCCAGAAGAAAACTGAGATGAAATCAGATTTAATTTAATGTACAGCCGTTTCTACGAGTGCCGAGTTAATATTTGCGGTTCGAAACAACTTTAATAAACTCCGATATAAAATGGGGGGGATTGGGAATGTGGGCTTCGTTCAGTAACACAGATTTCGTAATTGGCGTTATTTTATGAAGGTAGAGCAAATAGGTACGCAGGAAGACTACTGCTGTGGTGGTTGCCCCATTCGGTTCGTCCTTACTAATAAACACCGCTTGCGCATGAGCTGTGACGTAAGGCCACTTTCCATGAATCGGATTCTGCCATATAAGGGATGGTAGTGGATACGGCCCTGACATCGATAAAAGAGTTTTTTCACGTGCGGTCATACCTGTCACAAAACATTGCAAAACACTCGACACGCGCAGAACTCACGCCCATGTATGGGATATTTCTGCTGTCTCGAATAAAAATCTTGTTCCACAATATAACATTTAAAGCTAATAAGTCTAACTTGGGCAAAAATGCCACAACTGATACAAACGAAAGAAACACTTTCTTCTCGAACATAAAAACAACTACAAAACCTCTGACACTTTTCAGTTCCGAAAAGAAACCAAGTTATTTTCACCAGATATGTGTTGACGTCCTTTAGTAGGCCATAAATAATATCTGATCGACTTCAAGAATTTTCAACGCACTCGAAATGAAACGGCGATACACACAATTTAACTTATTAAGCTTATCTACAAAAGCTGTTTTTACCTGTCTGAAATGATTCTTTTACCACTTCCAACAACATTATAGCAGCGGTTCCCAACCTATGGGCCGCGGCCCACTTGTGGGCCTCGGATAGCGTAATAGTGGGCCGTGGAACGCTAGTCAAGAGTCGAAGTCAGGGGAGCTTCAAGAATCGTCACTCATTTTTTGCTTTATAAACAATATATTTAATCCTATAGAGAAGTCTTTTTTGCTTTGCGGTTAGTGCTTTTTGGGGGGATAACGGCTTATTTTAACGTTTATTCGTCAGATATGAGCCGAAAAAAGCACAGGAATATCAGTGGGAAGCCTCTCCTCCTGATGAGGGGTTTGCCATGATATTTTTTCCATTATTTTATATTTTCCAAATGTCTCGTTTCATCTTTTCTATTGTTTACATTGTAATATATAATATGCGTGTGTGTATGTTTGTATTTTTTTTTTACTTGTATAATATACTTAGTGGGCCTCAAAATATTTTTTACTCAACAGGTGGTCCGCACAAACAAAAAGGTTGGGAACCGCTGCATTATAGAATAAACGGGAAAAGGAGATTACGAAAAAAGCTTTTTAGTTATTTTTTTAAAAAATAAGTTTCCAAAACGTTATTAATAATAAAACAAATTTCTGTTAAAATGAAAGACACTGCAAATGCTTTTTAAAAAAATGATTCGGAAAATAACAGGCGGCGATTTTATAAAAGTTGATTATCTTCAATTCACTTTACTTATGGAAGTTTTTTAAAACAAACATTTCTAGCAAACGGATCATTATCGTTTTCCGAAAATAGCTGAAATTCTCATCACTATTAACCTCCATGAGAACAGTCATTATTAACCCCTTGACATACGATTTTATTTATTTAACCTCCTAATTAGATGCCACCACCTATTTGGGATATTTTTTTTTATTTCAATCTATTTAAGATGGTAAAGGATACTTGAGATATTTAAGCGTGTCCAGGTCATTTTTGTATTTGAAACTAATTGTTACGTTGACTTAAATACGGATTTAAATAGCAAACATTCTGTAATTCGGTGCGCGAGTCCGAGACGTCATTGTATGTATGTAAAAGCGGTTAAAAAGCGGTGTTGAAAATTTCAGAAATCAAAAAAAGAAACCTACAAATGAAACACGGGAGAAAGGTTGGTACTGTAAGCTTAGGAATTCAAGCCAAATGGATTATACAAAAAGATGTCCAGTTTTCACACATAAGTTGCACAGTTATTGGATTTAAGACTCAAAATAAAATTCTTACCAATGCAAATCTGTCAAATTACCGACAAAGGAAATTCTTAAAAATTTATAAATCGATCTTCATTGCTTAGGGTAAGTAGTGTTTTTAATATTAAAGAAAAATGCACCCTTTACGTCGCGTGCAATAAAACTTTACGGTCATAATTTAATATCGCTGGATTTCAGAAGAAATTAACATTTGCCACACTTACTAATCATTCTTCAATCAGTATGAAGCAAAACATCAAGAAAGATATATCTACAATTATAATGTTTCAATCATCATTAGCTGCTGTTTTTCAAACGGGGATTGGATGAAGTGCTAAAATTATACATTCAATATATATAAGAGGATCGTCAGCTAAGGGAAGTTCAGGATCATTGACCTACAAAACATATTTTAAAAACTCATCTAAAAAAACTAATGACAAGGCATAGAAAAATGTTTTATCTATGTAACATATTCCAAGGTTTATTAATATCATCACAAAATATTAAAAGTCTGCTTACACTAATTTTAATTTATGTTCCCAATTCCATTATGTGATAACTTACAATTATTATCAACAACGTAAAAGAGAATCGATCTATACAACTTTCTCTTTTTGCTTTGAGTTCGAAATGTTTGGCGCTCGCGAAGTAAAAAAAA
>BGPR01003316.1:119617-141509 GCA_013235015.1 Araneus ventricosus | reverse complement strand
AACATAACTGATAATACTGATGTTCATAATGTTGCAAACTGACTACATGAGACAATTGCTAATTTTTGTAACATCTAAAGTAAAATTTGATCTAAACCCTTAAGAACTAACAAACTTTAAAAATGCATGGTATTAATGAGTTTTTTGGGACAAAAAAGCAGAAAATATTTATTAAACATTCATTATCATGTTATTCTTTTATTTAATTGTTTTCAGTATTCAAAATAAAGTCAAATATTCATACTCTTATCAGTCAAATACACGAGGTTTCTGGTTCTCATTATAAACTCAAAAAGATTCCAAACAAAGTTATTTCTTGGGGAAGAAATTAAGTTCTTCCCGTTTGTTATTCTGACAAAAGTGTATTCTCACAATGCATAGAGAAAATAAAGTGCTATCTTTAGTTACGAAGAAGAAAATAATGGTTAACAAATGAAAGGGATTTTCGCTGATTAAAATCTTACTTTTTTGAGCAATACATATTTTCTTTTATTTTCAAATATAACTCTCCGAACAATAAGAGTTCAAGTTTCCTTTGAAAAATAATACAATAGCTAAGAAAAACATTTTTTCAAGCCATTTTTAAAGAATAACACAATCTAAAACTTTTCCATGCACAAAATGTGGTTTTTTTCATTCTAACACATTAATTATATCCCTCAGGTTCTTAAAATAAATATTTATTAAATACCCATGCATCATTAATTACGATTTAACCATTGTGTAGATTACAAGGAAAATATTGATTTTATTTTTCTTTTGCCAAACATTTGATAAATTCCCCAGCTTATTTTTAAATTAATTTCTGAGTGGTAATTTATTATAACTTGCTCTTCTTTAAGAAATACGAGACAAACAATAAATAATTATAATTGCAGATTTTTCTGTTCTTATGTCTCTTTTTTAATAGGGGTGCTTTAAAGTTGTCTTTTCGTCGTCTTTCTCTCTCTTTCTCTTTCGTTCTTTTACATTTTAGAGGATGATAAATAGGTTCAGTTCGAAAGGATAATATCTTCTAGATTTTTCTTACATCGGTAATCAATCTGATAATAACGATAAAATAATTTTTTTAATAATTGGGAAAAAGCTTTGCTTTTTATTATTATTCTTTGAGTGTCACTGAAAGGTAGAAGGAAAAAAATAAGTTTAACTCGACTAAAGTTGAGTTTTGAAGGTTGAAAATTAATATTTCCTTTTGTGTTTGTGTGTGCGTGCGTGCGTGAGTTTTGTTTATTTAGCTTAATATTTTCATGCATGATTTTACTGAACAAATAGTATTCATTTTGATGCAAGATTTTAAAAGAAAATACTTTACATTATTATACTTTAATTAGAATCTGTTTGCAAAGACTGGCACTTGTTTTTCTTTTTTACTTTCGAAGAATGTTTATTTACTTCCATTTTTGATTGAATGTAGAAATGAAAGTTATCTTTAAATATATCAGAAATTTATCCGTTTATTTCTTGCAAATTTGTAAATAATATGCAATATTAATAACCGTTCATTACCCTGGGCGGTCTCGCATATCTACTGTAAATATTCTGCATTTAGGCCTTTTAATTATCTTTATAGACCAACACTAAGAGGGAATCAATGAAATTTTGATTTCAATCACCCATCATTGATGACCTCTTGTATTTAAATTTACAAAGTTTATTATTATTATTTTCTATTTTCGCATATTTTTAATTATACGTATTTGAAATTGTGTAATACAAAATAAATTGTTCGAACTTGTTTAGAAATTTCGAATTATAGTCAAAAACTAGCAATTTTTTTATCAAGGCTGCTGAAAAATCTTTGCGACGAAAACGATTTACATAATTCTTAAAGACGCATTAACAAGATTGTTGAAATTGATAAAATATATACAAAGTTAAATGTATTATACTTATTTAGAGGAAAAAGTGAAAATCTAAACATTGTAGAAAAATAAAAGAGCGTGTAATTCGAGAGTTCACTGAGTCTAATATGAGTCACAGGATAGCCCAGAGCAGATTGTATGTTTTTTCTTATTATTTTACACTATGCTTTGTAGCTGATTATATTCTTATGATCATTTATTTATCTGTATTCATCCTGATATTCTTAGAGGCTATTTTTTGGTAAATATAGCACTTTCTAACTATGGGCATGATAGTGAGTCCTTTTCATGTCTCTGCACATCATATTAATAATACTAAATTCAATCCACAGTGACTATATCAATATTGAATACTCTCATATTTAACTCGCTCACATTCTCAGTTCTCACCAATTAATTCTAGTCCACAATTATTTCCATAATAAAACCTGAAATTCAAGACTTTTTCAGTAGTATTCAGATACATACATGCTCGATGAATCGAAATTTCGTTGCAAGAATCTGTCCTAAAAATCACAATGAAAGTATGTTTAAAGACGGATGTGATATAAGCATCCGAAATAATTATTTATCGCATTTAATACTTTACTTGGTATTATACAAGAATGTACTTCCTACGACGAATGGAAGCGATATTTCGAACTGCTTTCAGAAATTATTGGATAAAGTGTGGCGTAAGTGGTGTGGTGTATGTCGCACACATCAGAAGGCGCTGCTCGATGAATAAAACAATTTATTTAACACAAACAACAATATTAAAAACGGTATATCATGACGCTTCAGGATGTCAGGATAAGCCCATGGACTCCAAAACATGGGTGAAGAGAACATCAATCCCCGAAGGAACCGGGTGACGGCAACCTGGAAAAAAAAGGTAAAAGAGAGAGTTCTCAGTTGAACGTCCTTATATACTCCGCTGGCTGCAAAATCTCTAAGTTGCCACAAGCTGGTTTACAATAATGACGAGGTAGACACGACGAACATCAGCAGCATGGTAGTTAGAGTCAAAGTCCGAATCCTTTGATTCGAATCCGCTACATTATGTCATGAAATAGAATAATTATGCTTCTCTCTTGTCCATAGAGCATTTCCAACGGCAATTAAAGTGTTTGAATTATTTTCAAAGTTGAATAATAAACACATATTTGAATATTTTTTAATTATGCCAATTCATCTTCCATTACTCTTTTACCAGAGGAAATGTTCTCCCTTCGAATTTTTCGCATACGTACACTATTATAACTTTCCCTTAAGGGAAAATGTAAAGGGAAAAACAAAACTGTCATCCCCGACCCGAGGGTGTTTTCTTAGATTTCAAATGAACCTACCCTAAAGACAAATCTCTGATATCATATTTGACAAAAATATGATATAGGTCTACAATTTTGGAGTGAAAACTACGTACAAGATCTCATTTGTCTTGCTTATTGTTTTTGAATTATCGTACCCACAAACATTCCAACAGATAAACAGATAAGACGCTGTCAGTAAATCTTGTGACACATATGGTCAAAATTTTGTCATATATCTATTTGCAACAATTTATGCAGTTTTATAGTCGTAAAACAGTATGAAAGTTTCATCTGTGTAGTTCGTTACGTATTTAAGTTTTCATTTTCGCATGCACATAAATGAATAGGCAGGTCTCTTCCTTTTGAGAAATTTTGTACAATGTTTTAAAGAAATCAAGTTTTGTTATAAAAGTCACATTTTCAGTTTTGAGCTATTTTGTCCGACGCGAACACATAACTTCGAAAATGTTTTTTTTTATCAAAGAGGATTAACACATGGAAAAAAAATCATCAAAATATGGATATTAAATTTTTAGGTGACTGTCAAAATATTTTGTTTCATATTTCGTATAATAGAGAGCAGAAATGTACCATGGTTTGAGAATAATGCTATATGCATGCAATTCTTATCATCATCTCAAATAGTATTTTAAGCAAAATAATATCATCCTTATCCTGGAATGCGTTCCATTGACAACACAGTTAATAAGGAAGTTTAACTCTTTAATCCCGAGGCGACTTTTATTTTTAACCCCTTTAAAACCGGGCCTATTTGGGAGGATACGACATGAATTGGACTCTCCCAACTTGGGTGGTCATTTACCCCCAACTCTGCTATAACCTTCACTTAAAGCGCACGGGAATGGGCTGTGGTCTGCAAAGATAATTGGACTCTCTGCCGATCGTATGGCATCACCTCCCTTCAAAAGAAGCCAACCGTTTCAGACCGTTGATGTTAAGGGAAAATTATTAGACCGCCCGGGACCGCATCGCTCGGTGTGAGAGGGTTAAGCAATGCTGCAAAATATTTTGTTTTGTTGTTGTAATAAAGCATCTGAGTTTCCTGAAGGAAGTCATGGAAATTCTTTCATCTGCTATACAGATTTTTGACCAGGCACTTTTGATTTATCATAAATAGTTAGTAACAGAAATGAAACATGATCTGCTGAAATAACGGATTTTTGCATGCATAAACATGTCTCTTTTCCTAAGCGAATCTCATAACCATTTTGATAAAAATACTTCACATTTCAGTTGTCAAGCTTCCTTTTAACATAGATTTATTTTTATAACAAAATTTAAAACTTTATATCAAAAGGTTTTTTAAATATTTTATCTATTCACTTAGATATTCGACGCATGTCATCTATTGATCTGAAATCAATGAGAGTCCTTAAGAGGGGAGGAAACAAATTTCAAGTTAAATATATTATTACTTAAGAAAAATTGAGGACTACTTTAAAAAAAGTTTTACATTACGTTTCCTATTTGAAACTAATGTGCATTGAAATATTTTTCAGGCACATTTTTTAAGCCCATCATATGCATAATTATAATACTTATCCAGAATGATGTGTTTTGCCATTGATCAATTTCGAGATATCAAGGATTCTCTTTAAACATTGGAGCGATTTTGTAACTTGAATCAAAGCGGAACACTATTAAGAGGAATGCTTAAAGGAAAGACAATTACCAAATTTTGTAATCTGTGGTGGTAAATCAGGAATGGTATATATCGTAGGTGTAATGCTGAAAGTGAAAATGTGAAAAAATAAGAAAAATGAGTTAATGTGTTTAAGTTGTTGGAAAATGTAATATCTGTAAAAGAAAAAAATAACACTTATAAAAAATATCGTCGATATATTTATTACATAATATTGAAATGCGTGGCTTTTTGTGTTGCAGGGAAAACCAACATTTTCCAATAAATTGAACATATTAAATCATTTTTTAAATTTTTTGGCTTATCACATTTTGCAATATTATGATGATATATCTCATTTTTAAAAAAAATACTCATGTAAATATTCCATTTATATGTCTAATAGCAATCTGAAAATAAATATGTTTTTTGTTATTTATAAATTTGATCAATCTTATACCGTAGTACAGTCGAAAATATAAGGAAGTTTTGCTATTCACATGATATAAACAATCAATTATAATTTAACAACACTGAAACAAATTTGATTTATTATAAAATGATAACAGAAAAGAATGTATTAAAAATGAGTTGCGTAAATTAACAGAATATATGTATTACTAAAAATGTTTTCAGTGAAAATTATGTTGAAAACTTTTAATACTGTAAAAATAAAACTAGTTATCTTTTTCATTCAGTAATTACAAAAACAAAAGAGTTGTCAGAAAATCGATAATATGTGTGCTAATAAATAATGAATTTTGCTGCAAGTATGCTGACAAATAAAAGATAAGGTGTTTAACACCTTTTAGGTTTTTAAAATAGGTTTAAAATTAAGTGAAGTAACATGGGAAACAAACATTTTTTAACGCAATATGTTTACGAAATATACATGTAAATCGCGCTTTGTTGCTTTATTTTTACAATGTTTTCCTTAATTTTGGAAGTTTTTATGGTTAATACATACAAAAACAAGCACTGTCAAACTTAAAAATTTTGACATGGGAACTAGAATATTAAACATAAGCATATGTTTTGAGGGAAAAAATGGCTTAGCGCAATTTGGCACAGCGATAGCTTCGAACCTTTAACTGTTACGCGATATTCTACAAGCAACATACCGATTTTCTGCTTAACAAAGCAAAAATGAATTTTTTTTAAAAGGAAAACTAAATAATTTGTTGTAAGAAAGTCACACAATGAAAAAATTAGTGGTAGAGTGTTAGTATGGGAGTAGAATATTAGTTTTCATAAGAAAGGGACATAAAACAGTATAAAAGCGCCAATTTTACTACGCAGATTTTCTATTTTATCTTAGCTACTCATAAAACATTTTAAACTCATCCTTTCGAAAAAACAAGGGAGGTTGAATTTTTAGAATAAGCCACTTCTGCGCTTTATTTAAACTTTTTTTCGTCATCAGAGTCTGAACATTGTATAAGGGACAGAAACACAACTTTAAGGGTTACTATAATCATAATGAATCTGTGAAACTCTAGGCGTTTTTTTCCCGCGTGTAAGCTTCTGGCATGTCTCATTTAATTTTGCTTATGTCATTTTCTAGAGGAACATCACGAATGGTTTTTTTTATTTAAATAATAATTTTTTCTCGTGACATGAGAAGACTATAGCTTCCAAGATTCAACGTGTTTATATGAGCTGGTTATCAATTAGTTTACAAACTATTCATGTCAAATCATTTGAGCCGACATTATTTAGAGACTTTTGAAATAATTTTAATACTTTTGAATTTGTTTAAAGAGAAGTATAGAGTACTTATTTTTCAGTGAAAATATATGAAAATTACTTACTAATATGTAAACATAATTAATCCCTCCGTAAACACATTACAATTTTTTGAAATATGTTTTTTAATTTTTATATTCGGATGAATAAATAATTAAACACGATTTTTTTGTAAATATTTAAAATGTGGTATTTCTTATGTCAATAAACAGTTCCCGATTATCCAAAGGAATTTATTTCTATAAATAAATGCAAATGTAATAAAATGCTAACAAAGAATTGTTAAATGGAATAACAAATTTTATATCTACGATCGTACATGTTGCATTGCTGAAAATAATAGGTATTATTGCTATAGGCTGGCATTCTTTTATTCTGTTTCACTGGCGGTTCTTATTGGTGTGACTAATCCCTGTTAAAATCCTCACATAGGCATTAACTGAATTAATGTTTTGTTTGATATATGACAATTTTGAATTTATGGCAGTCATTCAGATTACATAGGCAATGATTTATAAGCTCTTAATTGGTAAAAATATAGTAAAATTCATTTAAGGGTGGACCACAGAAAGATAGTAAATCTTTAAGGACATATAACATTTGATACCTATTCTTTGAGAGAAAGTGGCTGGCTTTATGAGCCCTGTATTTTGTGATTTTGCATTGGATGTAGCTGGATTCCTTTTTGACACACAATTTCCGACCGAAATATGTCTCCCGATACCACATAAATTTTCATTAAGACTTCCAGTGAGAAGCTGTGCAATACAGTGTTGCAGTACTTTGATGCCATGGACTTTATAAATAAATGCCTGCCTGAAGCCATTTATAAAACCAGAATTTTTAAATTACAAAATCTTGAAACCGATTTACATTTAATGAATGAAAAAACAGTGATTCACAAGTAGAGAATGTCATCTCACATTTAAAATGAACGATTTTGCAAATGTTTTGCAAAGTAAAACTAAAAGTGTAAAAGTTACTGTATGCTATTATAATGGATCATTAAACCCAACTTCCAATGATTTGGAAATTGTCTTTAACATGCATAAATATTTATGGTAGTGAAAATTATTTTGGCTAAAACTTATCAAACGTCACAGATAAATTAAAATGGTAAAAACCTATGCAAAATACTTTAATAATAAATGAAAAAAATTAAAAATAACGCTTTAGACAGGAAAACAATTTTTCTCCGACATCTGCATACTAACTTATTTCACAAAGAAATAGTATTACTGTGGATGATATTTTTAACACATTCCTATTATTTTTGAGTTGAGAATGCATGTTTTTCTCCTAAATGGAAGAGTTTCCCAATATTTCATAAGACAGTTTAAAAACTTGCCTTTCAACAAATGCGTAACGTTAACAATTTATCTTTATAATCATTTTATTACATTTTAAGCATATGTGACTCCAAAAATGTATTAAGTTGAAGGATAAAAAAACCCTTTGCATATCTTGATAATAATTGTTTATTTTTTATTTTAAGTTAGAACTGCAGTTAAATTCAATATATGTTTTCAACATTTGCAATTAAATATATCTCAAATTTATTTAATTGGTTTAATTAATAATTAAAGGCTTATTTATTATTACAAAGAAATTATACAGAAAGTAGCAGACAAACTGATGGAAAATCTATCAAAAAATGAATAGGATATTCATTTTTCTTTTGAAAACTCAGCGGTTGTCTTGTTATATAAAAAAAACTATTCTATTTTTCTATTCTAAGATTCTATTTCGTGGTTGGTTGGTTGTGTTTGGTTTTATGGCGCAAGAGCCACATTCGGCCATACACTAGCTGTTTTTTGAAAGAGCATGTTATACGTATTAAATTGTTGATACAGTTAAAGATTTTCAAATTTTTATATTTTTCTGTGTATTGCTATTTTTTGCGTCTGAATCAAGATAATTATAGATAGATAAATGAATGCTTGAATAAAAATATTATTATTAACAGCATTAAAAATATAAAATAAATTGCGCTTTCAAGATGACTTTACATAAATTTCTAAGAATAAGTATATTGACGATACAAGTCAAATCTATACAGCCTGACATTAATAATTTTAGCAAAGAAACGGAAATACTCATTTACGTCAAATGCACTTTAAATAGTTGAAATGAAAAGCTAATTTATGTAATTTTGTATCGTGAAATTAGTAGTACAATTTCTTATATGAAAACTAACATGGGAAATTTGGATGAAATAGAAAAACTTTATAATAAAACTGGAATCAGTCAATGCCACCGGTCATGTCAAATAAAACTTCATTAAAAGAATATTCGAAGTCTGAGGAAATAAATCGCTTTCGCTGAAAGAATGGCAGATTGTCGTGATGAATCACAGCTGGGAATGGAGTGTGTACAACTTTGGCAACTTCTTTGAAATTGTCCAAATTGATCTGATCAATGAGATAAAAAAGACATGTCAACTTTTTGTGAGTGATTTTGCCATAATCGTGCTTCGTTTACAATGGCTATTTTTTGTTTGAAAAAAAAATGAAAACAATTGCTGTCCTACTCTGTGAGGAAAAAAAAGATTTTTAAAAGTAGTGATAAAAGAATTTTTCCATTTAGTGAATGATTGGTTTGGGATCAATATTTAATCGAAGTACAATAAAAAATTATAATTAACATGTTTTAAATCATTTTTTTCTATGTGTGATATATTTTAGTAGAGCCTATTTCAGATATTTTTTTCTGATATTGATCCCCATAATTGATTTATTTTATACTTTATTTTAATTTTAGGTGTAATTAATACAGAAAAAATTACTCAAATTAAATCATGTGTATTGAACAGAATTTTAACAGTTTTCAGGCTTTGGTTTCCTTGCTTTGCATGAAAATACCAGAGTCAGTCAAAAAGTTTGCACTGCTTGAGAAAACAAAACAGGCTCGAAATTTTACAATAATGAGTTATGCGCACTACAGTTCCATACAAAAACTACTTTACAAAATAATCATCTCCATAACTTCTGACGAGGCGTGGAACAAGTTCTTCTATCTCTTCTGTGAATAATTTACGTACAACTTCCAATAGCCATTGTCTTGTTATAGCTGTTCGGTTCTGCACAAACTTTAAGAATTGAAAATACTTGAAAATAACCTTATGAACCCTTCCATGTGAAATATCCGGTTCATTTCCGATTCAATCTACTGTTACTCGCTTGTAAAGAAAGCGTTCATTAACGCAAGCAACGATCTCAGTATTTCGAAGTTCACGTTCTTCCCGTTGCCATTGTCGATACGTCCGAACAAGTTGCATGACTTTGTGATAGCTCGAAGTGATTTTGCATTTCCATCATACACTTTGTGTAATTGCCAATATATTGCAATAAAGCCACACATTTTCGCTCACAAAAAAGAATCATAACAGACATTTCCAATTTAGACGCCACCTGCAGCTGCCGAGACAGCTTCACGATTGATTAGCTAGAAAACTAAAACTGCTGCATCCAAGCTGATGTGTCCTCTCTGCATATAAATGTCTACATTGTCGCCAGAAAGTTTCAACAAAATATTCATTCAACAAGATTTTTTGCGAAGGAATGCTACTAACATTTTTATGAACCCATGTTATTTATTGCTTCAAATCATCTATATTGTATATTTAATAAGATGCTTATTTCAAATAAGATTCAATCAAAGGAGTTACCATAACGAGATTATTTACTATGCACTGATTTAAATAGACACCATAGTTAAACTTAGCAAGGTCTCATTATATTATGTAATGTTTATAATTCAGAACGAATCTTTACAGAACGCTAATTTCTTTTAATTTCTCATCATTCATATATGATTTCATCATGCTTTTGACAATCTGATTTTCAGAAATATTAGGAAACATCGTAAATTACCAATCATTTTATAATTATGAAGAAATCATTAGTGATAAGACTTAAACGATATCAGAACATCGCCTGTACGTAATAAATCATGGAAATATTTATTTCCCATGAGTTATTAATATTTTTAAACAATAATACAAAATTTATTCAAATATCTCGAGTTGTAACTCGTAAAAAATTAAATAAACGACTTAAAATATTTTTAAAATTTTTATTCAATAGAAAGAGCAGCACTAAAAATAAAGTGATCTTTTCTTCATGTGGAGACATTGTGTGTAGTTTACTGAAAATATCTATTGTATAAATTCTAGCGAAAATTTCACTAAAATCTATGTAATGCTTCATAGTATTGTGATGAAAATTTGAGAAAATTATATTTAGTTGTTTAAATTTCCAAAGCTTATGAACTATTCATGAATTTTCACTTTAATATGTATAGAAATCAATACTGATGTAACTATTAACTGTTGGTAATATGTTTCAAAATGCGAGAAACTGTAGTTATTGTAATAGTTTAATAAAGGGGCAAATTTCCCAGGAGAATAACATGAAAATTTGGCTTATTCAAAACACTTTGCAATTGAATGCTGTCGTGTCATTCGTAATATGTATATAGACTATTGAATAGGTTTACCGCATTCATATATGCTTAACTATTAACATGCATCATATATGCATTCTAGTTTATATATAGACTATTACAAACTAGAACTTGCTAAAGTTGCACTTAATATTATTCAGCAAACGATGTCTAAAATCCCATCTGATCTATAGATGTGTCTTCCATTATGTCAGACAATTCAAATGCAAATTTCCTTCATGTTCAAACTTATTAAAAAGTATTTCAACTACTCAATTTAAGAAGTATTTGCATTCAAGCTTAAATTATTATTCGGCCTTCACAGTATAAATTTTTATCTTTTAAAATTAACTTTTGTAACAATTAGGTAAATATTTTGGAAACAGGCAGCATTAAAATTTTAATGTAAAATCCATTTCAAACATTGCCTTTTAAAAATATATATAAAAAATATTTCAGAAAAAATACCTTTGAATATTATAATATAAATAGATTTTGTTATTTAATTTAACTAATTATAAAATAAATGTGGTAAATCAGACACTAGGACAAATGGTCCTGTATTCCTGTATGAAAAATACAAAAAATATAAATAAATAACATACTTTTTAACAAAGTAATATTTACTAATAACTAAGCACTTCAAAAATACAATAATAAACATTAAGTACTGGTGAAATGATTTTCAGTTGCAAATTATTTTTCTGTTTTATTAAGTATTTGTTTCTAAGACTGGTGATTTTATAAAAGAATGTAACATTATCCTTCAGCCGTGTTCGCACATTATCGAAATATTAGAAAATTGTTAATCACTGCTATTTTCTTGATAACAAACTAATGACTGTGCCAAAAATACTAGGTTTTGTTAGAGTTTCAGATTATAAAGAAAATGAATGGTAAAGTTTAAGCTAACCTAATGTTAGTCTTCCCCCTATATTATTAAGTGTTGAAACGCACGTAATTCTATGATTGAGAATATTGCTCTAAACGTCTTTGGTGTTAATTATATCTTTAGCACAGCAAGAAACCGAAATCAAAGACAACTATGATAAGTTTTCTTAAATTCATATAATTATGTATTCAAACTACTTTATTATGCATTTGAAAACAATTGCAGATTATATTAGGAAATTGGAAAGAGAAAATCGTTTTTCGTCTCTATCTCTTCTTTTCTTTTTTCCCCTGCCAATACCAAATTTCCACCTTGTATTCTTTTTCATACATTTGCAAAAATACGACTTTTTTAAATAGCAAATAAAATTTCAGAAAAAAAGAAGGTACTGAAATTAAAAGACAAAATTGAAATTCGCTTTGAATGGGGTTAAATTATTTCAAGGTGAAAGCTGCATTTTTCTAAAATACTTTTCTTTAATGAGCAAAGTAGAATGACAGTAATCAAATAAAATTATTGGGAATTCAAAGATTTCTTTAGCCTTCTAGAATAATATAATTTCGTCCCTAATGAAAATAATTTTTTCGATGAATTTAAATGCTTTAATGTGACAATTTGCTTTCTATCTTGGACAGAAAAGTCATCATTAAAAATTAGTATGAAACATGGCAATAATACCATATTTCCTGCACAACGCAACATAAATGTTAAAATTTTTAGAAATTCAAACTTAAAATTTGGAAAAGAGTCATTCAAAAATATTTTGGAAACTAACATTGCCTTCCCTAAATATATGTTATCGAAATTTTATTTTACATATTTCTTAGCAAGTGACTCAAGCCAGAAAAGAATTAAACAAATAAGTGAAATATATATATAAAAAAACTCACATTATGGATCTTTTGTTATATGTTGTTTAGTTCGAAAATATATTTTGAAAGAACGCGCATGGTAAATCATCAGTTTAATATAAAAAATACCACGGAATATTAATGTTGGCAGTTATTTCATATATTTCTAATATTAGTATTTGTCAAAATATGAATTAAAATATCTTCTGCGGAACATTTGATTCCAATAATTTGTTTTAGAGTTAAATTCAACCTAAGAAGGAATACTTTTAAGAGCAAAATTTTTAAAATATCATTTGGAATATTTTTTTCTTAAATAGGTAATAACGAAGAATGCAATTCACATTTAAATTTTTGTTTCTGTAATTACAAAAGTTTTTTTCCATTCATTGATTTTTTATTTTACTTTTCTGTTTATTCATAGTTAAAATTTTAAAAAATGCGTGTGATGCATTTTTGATCTAATATGTATTGATCGTATAAATAAATGGATAAAAATTTTGAAACATACTATTTTTCTTTTCACGTAAAAAACTTCAGATTAACAACTCATACTTTATTGCAATTTGAAAAAGCTGTGAAAATAAAAAAAATGAATTTCTACAAGGTATTAAATTTGTTTTTCAATACCTTGATAGAATTCTTAGCTGTTATTTAAAACTAGAAGATTTGCCAGCAATATTCACATCTGATTGTCACAGATTTACTAACGAAAGTTGCAGTAGAAAGTCTCATGCGCATTGGCAGAGTGCTTATAAAATAAAAACAGCATGAAACACAGAACTGATAAATCAATTGGCACTAACTTTCGTTTTGTTCATAACTTTAATTTTCAAAATTAATTTCGTTCTGTCCGGGTAAAAATAATGCAAAATCCACTAACAGATAAAGAAAGCAATACCTGCAAAAGAAAAAAAATGCTAAATTAATTAATAAAAATCCCTAAGTAAAAGGAGACTTTCAGTATATATATACCCAGATAGCAAAGAAGGTTGCGGAAAGGTTGCCATTTCACTTTCCATAGGCTGTCCGCGAAAGCATTTCCGCGAAAACCGTTTAGGAAACCATTGCCGCAAAGTTTACATAGGAAAGCTTTTTATGAACTACCTCACCGACAAGGTTTGAACGACGAGTCTGCGAAAGCATTTCCTCGTAAACTGTTTCGGAAACCATTGCCAAAAGGTTTACATAGGAAAGCTTTTTATGAACTACCTCACCGACAAGGTTTGAACAACAAGACTGCGAAATCATTTCCGCGTAAACTGTTTCGGAAACAATTCCCGCAAAATTGACGTAAGAAAGCTTTTAATTAACCACCTGTCCTATCGTGTGTAGCCTCGTCCGGTATAGTGGTTACTGC
Source organism: Araneus ventricosus (assembly GCA_013235015.1). NCBI lineage: Eukaryota > Metazoa > Arthropoda > Arachnida > Araneae > Araneidae > Araneus > Araneus ventricosus. Next base: position 127,418 of record BGPR01003316.1, on the reverse strand, counting down.
GTTTGCTTTCCACCTCTAGGAACGCGAGTTCGATCCGCGACTGACAGGAATTTAAAGTTTTGTCACAATCTAATCGTACAAGTAAGTTCAATTAAAAATTTGATTAATCAAACTAACTGAAATTAATAATTAAGATTTCCAATTAATTGACATTCCAGATAACGTCAGAAGAAGGGGGATAAAAAAAGGGGGTTTTACCCCTCTGTGTGGCTTTGAAGAGGGGGTGAAAAAAAGGGGGTTGGACCCTTCTGTAAGATTACGGCTTCGGAGGGGGGAAGGGGAGCTCTATTTTGTCCGCCGAAGGAGGGCTCTTAACAACCTTTTGAAAGGCCTGAAACAAGCTTGAGGAAAGCCAAAAACAAGCTTGTAATAAAAACTTGGGGAAATCTTACTGAAAGCCTTATAGAAAACCTTGTTTCTTGTTGACTAGCGAACCTTTCCGCTTACCTTGCCGAAAGGTTCAACCCTTGTCATGGAAACCTTTGTGACAACCCTTTACCCTTGCCGACGACAAGGTTTCCAAAGCCTTTCAGACAAGCTTTCTTTGCTAACTGGGATAGAACATTTGAGGAAAACATTTTAAATGCAAAATATATAAATATTCAATTAGCGCTTAAGAAATAATAAAAAGCAAGTAAAACAGAACTGATGAATAATTGCCACTGACTTCCAACAGGTAACAGAATCTTACGTAGTTCCGCGTGGATAAATTAAATAAAAGTAGAAAGTTAACAACTGATACTTTATAATTCAACAAAAAGATCTGCTAGAAGTGAAAATTAAAATAATTCAAGTATTACTTGCATGTGATATTGACGGTGTTCGGCATCGATGAACCAACAGAAAATAAAAAAAAGAAGGGAAACTGCTTTGAAAATCTCATAATTTAGCAAAAATATTCAGTTTTACCCAACACTCAGAAAAAAACACAAAATAAACAAGCAAAAAATTCTGATATAATTATAATAGAAAAATACATTAATTCTGGTGTTGATATTAAATCATGAGAGAATCAAAACTGCATCCCCGTGTGTATGCTAATTTGTAAGACAGACCGTCTGATCTCTTTGGCACGTAGCCAAACGAAATCACGTGAGCGTCACCAATTTCGAAGCATATATATATATATATATATATATATATAATTTTGGATATTGTTCCTGATAAAAGCAGTCGCCTTTCAAAAAAAATCTTTTATGCTCCAATACAAAACAATTATTCCGTACGGTCTTAATGACCTTTTTAATAGCACGCAGATTTCTACAGACAATTCCTGTACATTTAAGCTTTTTCATAATACACATCAGAAGACTTCTAAAGGTTGCAGAGAAAAAAGGATTAAGAAAAGACCTTCTAAATCAGTTTCTGACCTTTTCCGTGAACTTGAGGTATTAGAACTTTCTTTTGCAAACTCCTATTTGTGGGCTACTGTCAAGAATTTTGTTTTCTCTTTAAGATCTAGCTTGCTTCTTGGTTTATTTTCAAACTTTGGTTCATTTAAGTCCAATAACTTACATTTCAAAATTCTCATTTTAGATCTTTTGAAACAGCGATTGTCAGAAATTCCTACTAAAGATCCTACTAAAAAGTTGCATTTCATTTTTAATTTCCAGCATCCTACTTTTGACAAGATTCCTTTCTCTTCCATTTTCAATAATGCACAGTAATTTTTTCCTATTAAAAACATTAGTTTACAAAAATCTTTTAAATATAATGTTCCTTTTTGGCAGAAAAATCTTTAATTACAATAATGCCTCTTCTGACATTGTAAATCTTAAAAAAAACAGCTAATTGTTTTTGTGATAAAGATTCCTTTTCTCAATTTATTGACAAAGATTATGTCCATATTGTTACTGGTAATCTAGACATTGTAGAGAATACAGATCTTAAAAGTATCATGTTGACAGGTCTAAAATTCAGACCGATTTTTCGAGTTTCTCTTCCTTCCATACTGCATAAATTACTGAATAATATTAATGATTTCTGTTTAAAAACTTTTAATGCTTTTTCTAACTCCATTGAATTTTTCATTGAGTGGAAATGGAATCTTTATTACCTTTTGAAAAAGTCTTTTCCTTCCATTATAATATTTCTGAATCTTTTGATTCTTTTAGCTCTTATAATATTAAAATTGCTATTGAACACGTAAAAAGTAAATTCATCATCACTCCTATCGACAAAGCTTCCAATAACTATGCTTTTATATGCAAACAGCATTACTATAATCTTCTGGATAAGGAACTTCAAAATTCAGCAACATACAAAATGTCCAACTTTAATATGAGTACTATATCCAAAAAAATTCTTGCTTTCTATAAATTCTTCAAAATTAAGAAATTTAATTTTTGCTTTCCTTATATTACTATTAATCCAAAATTTCATAAAAATCCTATTTCTCATCGTTTTATCACTTGTGGAACTTCTTCATACATGAAGCAACCTGGTTACATTTTCTTTAATCTGTTAAAAAATTACTGAATGTCATTTGTTCAGAAGGTTTCACTTGGATTATTAATAATAATAAACCGGTTATTGATTTCATTCACAATAATAAGAACAGTATTTCTTCTATTGAGGCTTTTGACTTCAAAGATCTTTTTACAAGCATTCCTTTAGCCACTCTTCGAGAGGTGCTTAACTCATACTTTTTTGATTACAAAAATATTCTCAATATTTCTTTTGAGTATTGGGAGAAATTATGTAATTTTTGCATATTTAATAATTTTATTTACAACGGGGAAAGTATTTTTCTCCTATCACATGGCATTCCTCAAGGATCTTCTTTTTCTTCTATTACAGCTAACCTCTTCCTTCATTATTTTGAGAAGGATTATTTACTTCTTCATCTTCAGGCTTTGAGATTCGTAGATGATCTTATTGTTTTTAATCATGGATCATTTAAAATTACATGCCAAAATATTTATCCTTCAGGCTTGCTTCTTAAACAAACAAACTGTAATCAGTTTCAAGTGGATTTTTTAGATCTGGATATTAAACTTGTTGATAATAACTTTGTAGCGATATTTTTGACAAAAGAATGGATTTTAATTTTTGTGTCAACCGACTTTCATATTGGTCTTCAAATATTTCTATTAAGATTTATAGAAACACTATTCTCTCTCAATTTTCTCGCATTAGATCTATTTGTTCCAACGAAATTTCAAAATCTAGACAGTTAAAGCTTTTGTATGATCAACTTTTAAATAATGGTATTCCCGAAAACTTCGTGCGACGATATCTCAAGCAGTGATTCCGGAGCTACGGACAAAGCATTTTCTCCTTCTCTTTCTCTTCCTCTGTTTGGCGTCCATTCTCCTCGTGGTCCTCACAGACACGCTAGTTTTTTCCTGGCCATGGTAAGCGTATTTCGCTTTTATTTTATTATTTTTTGTGTATACTACTATTTTATTTATTTTATTCTAGGTCTTTTGCATTCGGATTTATTGCTTTCGATTCTTCTTAAATCGTCTTAAATGTATTTATCTTTTATTCAAGAATTCTTCCATTTGAATTGTCTTGTGCTTTTTGAGGGGATGGAGGCATTTTTTTAACGGATTTCGTTTCTCGTTAGCAGAAAAAAGCACAAATTAATATCATGAGCGAGCTTCCCTTCCTGACGAGCGGCTCGCTATGATATTTCTCAATTTTATTTTGGTTTTTATCTATTTTTTGCCATTGTGTCTTGATTGTTTTTGAGTTTTGGTCTTGTGTTTCTAAGTCTGTTTTGATATATATATTATAGGTTGAAATATGTATAAAAGAATAGTAACACCAAAAACTTGATTTTAGTGAATTATTTACAGTCTTTTGATAATTTGTTAAATAACTATTCATAAATATGAATACTACTAATTATTGTTATTTGTATCAAATTAGTACATGTCGCAATGAGTAAGAATGCTTGAATAAGTTTTAAAAATATTGAATTTCAACTATACATTTTTCATTAAATGTTTCTGGTAACTTATGAAGCTTATTTTCCTTAGAGTAATAAATAAAAATATAAACAAATCTATGGTTTTAAATTTATGTCTCTAGTAATATATCCCATACTCTTTTTAAAAGAAAGAGATTTGTGTATTGGAAATAACTCTTGGTAATATATATATATATATCCATTTACTTGGATTGCCTATTTCATTATTTTTAATAACAACAGTGTTCTTTCACTTGTTAAAATATAATGTTTAAACTTGATTTTTGTTTATGGTATCTTTAGTAATTTCAATTTATTAGATTTTATTTAAAATTGATGTATAGTTCAAATAATGACTTTTTGATATAAGATTTAATTCTTGTTTACTTTATTTTGTATGATTATATACTAGTTATATTTGGATTTATATATATATATATGCATACATAAATAAAAGAAAATTAGAAATGTTATTTTTTCAAAAATAGCTTGCACCTGAGTATCTAGAGATTTCTGCATTAACTTATTTCATTCGCTTTAAAGATGAATCAAAACAAGATTTGACACCAAAAAAATAAACGATACAAAAACTATCGATTTTAAACAGTGAAAGTTTCAACCTAGTGGTTGTTTATAGGTCACGTAAAATGGGTTAAGCGAGTTCAGAATTGAATTAATTTTCTTTTTTCTGTTTGAAAGCAAAATTTAGCCTCAAATAAAACACTCCGATATACATTTTTTTTTTCTCTGCATGTCTGATATGTAATCTTATTGTGCCTGCTGTAGAAGGAGAAAAGTCCGAGTTTGCGCTTAAATCGTTTGATGCTGGTTTATAAATTTATTTTCAAAATAAATTCAAAGAATATCTTGAATAGTTGTTTTGGGGGCACAATAGTGGAGTCATGTGGAAAAAGGGATTTAAATGTAGGTAAGTAAAAGCAGTATCAAAATAATCATATTTGACAAAAATTATTAAAAAGAATATAAATTGTGTAAAGGAATACAATTAAATTAACTATTTTTTGTTTTAAATTGTTGGTCTTTAAAAAATTCTTGGAAGTGTACATTTAAAAAAAACCAATTTTCTTAGAATTTTTTTTTCAAAGCTACGGGGATTGAAGTTTTTACTTCGAGAGTGTACATATCAAGCGATGCACGGAACAAAGAAATAAAAAGGACAATCGATGAAAAATAGTCGCGTCAAATATGAGATGTGTTTGCTTGTAGGCGTCAAGTGTGGTTAAAAGGGAAGGTTTTTAGGATTATTTCATTTTTATTAAGGGATTTATGCCTCGTTGAAAATAATGGTCTTTATTAGCAATACCGTACATTGCCTTGTTGGGCGGGCTGGAAAAAGAAACGCTTTATCAGAAATTCAATTAAGCTCAATGTTCGAAAACTGCCGCTCATAATTGCTTACCGATTTTTTTTAGATATTTTGATCAAGGCATTAATGTGAGTAAGAAGCTTGAAATTTTGACTTGGAGAGGATTGGCAACAAGAAAAGGACGGGATAAAAAAATAAAAAAGGAGACGAGTTTAATAAACAATAACGCGTCAAGTATATGGTGCGCTTGTTGACAGATAATGTGTGGGCCAAAAGAAAAACTTTTTTAAGACTATTTTGCTGATAATATGATATTTATGTTTCATTAACGCTAGTGGTCGTTGGCAGCAGTTACACACAAACCATAGCTGCTTGCAAATTGTCAAAGTCGCTTATTATCTTTCTAAATCAGGCCAACATAAACCAAAACTCACGAAAAAGAATGAATTATAATATCCTTAAATTGTGGAGACAGAGATTTGGGAACATGGGAATAAAATTTCAGAATGCAGTTGCTCTAAATATGACCGCAGTTGAATCGTAAATGCTCATCTAAATCCATAAGAGCCATTAAACTAAAATAAAGCAACCAATCTTGGCAAAAAAAAATCCGGATTTTGCTAATTAATCGCAATTTTTTTTACCTCAGATTATTTTAATCATTATTTCTTCATTTGAGGATAATAAAGTGTCTTATAGATTTAAAAAGATTTTTTAAATTTAACTTTGAGAGTGCAATGTCGTGGATTTTTGATATTTTGAGATTATTAGAAGAATTAATAGATTGTTTACATTTAGTACTCTATATCGAATCTTGCAATCATATACACCCTTACAATAAATTCATCATTGAAATTAATATTTCCTCAAATTACCAGCATATGAATACCTAGATTAAGATTTTTGAAATCCTTTGATAGATTTAAGAGCCTTTAAAACATTACTAATCAAATCTTTAGATTAAGTAATTTGAGAATTTCAATTAGAAATTTACACCTTTAAATATTTTAGAAATTTCAATATTTAAAATGTCACTACAACTACACCTGTTGCCAATCAGATTCTCAAAATTCAATGCTTAATAACTTCAAGATGTATTTCTATACATATCAATAATCTTAAAATCTCATATCTTTGACTTCAAATAACATCAAACAAATTCATAAACCATTAACTAATATCTCCACTTAGTGAATCTCTTAGCAACAGGCATAAGATGCATTCTCTAAAAGATTTCTGTTCCAAATATCCTTAAAAATAACATCCATAATTAAAATCAATATAAACTTAGAAAGTGATTAATAAAACTGCGTTGTGTAAGGTTAAAAGAATTTTAACCCGCAATAACCCTTTTCAATTCATTTTCTCTCAGTGCTTAAGTACTGACAAGAAAAACAAAGCCAAGTTTTAGATCTAATCAATTTATTAAGTAATTTTCTGCACGTTAAAAAACACATATAATATTGACACACATAAAAGAATTTTTAACGCTTGACATCAGCATATCAATCTTCTAAAATAAGTAAACAGTAATAAGGTCGACCCTTTCTCAAACAGATTTTTAATTATATGTTCATTAATAAATCCAATATTTTACCCTAACAGCCTATTCAATTACTAAATTATTAAATTTATCAATTTTTAGAATTACATGAGTGACCATCTCCAATTTAAATTCAAATTGATATTCAAGATTATTATAAATATTATCCCCACAAAATGTTAATGTTTTACTCAGTCAATTTTATAAATTTAAACTAAACACACATAACTATTCTCATTATAACACCTGAATTATTCATATGTAATAGATGGTAACACTATTTCTAAACAACATACATTGATTAATGCACATTTACTGATGTCAAATCATTCGAACAGCATTATTGCTGTAAATATCTTAGATATTCTACGTTCAAAACTGATAAATACTACCCATTTGTATGGATTTGTTTACACATTCAAAATAAGCACGAATTTAAAACTGCATGCAATATAAAATTTTAGAATTTCTATATTAACCTTTTGATTCTTATTACATTATAAATATCCAGCATGACAATTCATTTAAAATTTAACATTCTCATCGTCATTATAATTCTTAATTTTCTTAAATTTCTATTTTCTTCTTGAGTTTAATAATTTTGATGTCTAAAATTATAATTTACAATTGTTAAAATTAAATTACTTGTTGTTAAAAGTTATGCATTACATTTCTTACAAATTAAATTATTCGATGATAGAATTCCTCCCTTTTAATCCCTAAGTCTCTCCATTCAAAAAAAATTTAAAAAAAACACTTAGCTATTTTTTTAAGTAGACGGCTGGTGGTCTCTGGCTATCTGGTTCCTTCTCGATCGCTATGTACTGTTTGGTAGTTCTGCATCATAATGGTGGAAAATTCTCGGCAACCAAACAAAGGATAACGTCCTTCTGCATAGTTCAAAGTTAACATTGTTTTATTAACTCTGGGCGAGGCTGGATCATTCCGTGGATGCACAAACTTATGAATAAAGTGATTGAGTTCTGGTTCCTTCTCGATCGCTATGTACTGTTTG
>BGPR01003316.1:4153-119607 GCA_013235015.1 Araneus ventricosus | reverse complement strand
TAAAGTGATTGAGTTCTGGTTCCTTCTCGATCGCTATGTACTGTTTGGTGGTTCTGTGTCAGAATGGTGGAAAATTCTCGACAACCAAACAAAGGATAACGTCCTTCTGCATAGTTTAAAGTTAACATTGTTTTATTCACACTGGACGAGGCTGGATCATTCCGCGGATGCACAGACTTATGAATAAAGTGATTGAGTTCGCCTACGTCGCTGACAGGCACGCAAGGACAAATTTTATAGCTCGTATAGATGTTTTGAGAATGTAGCAGGAGTCATTCCGGGCGTAAATTTCTTTTTTATTGGTTTCTCGTTGTCGATGACCACAGAGCATTGTTTTAAGATGCGGTTCAGCATCTAACAGCTAGGATGGCATGTTGCTTCGTATTTGACCCCCTGGTTCAGCAACGCAGGACACCTTACCAACGGGCAAGTTCCCATTACGGCGTGATAGGCATCTAATTTTCGGGCATCTTCTGAAAATCAAGTCCTCGCAGTTCGCCGAATCATAGCTGGGGAATCCCCAGTACTTCGCCTCACTCTTGCAGCACGTAAGGCCCTCACACGGACATATCTTCACAATTTTCCATCGGGTCACCTCATCTTACTTTTCGATCTTTTCAAAAAAGTCACATTCTCCTTCGTATCTCGAATTTTTCTAATCTTTTCCTCTTCTCAATTTCTTTTTTTATTTCTCTCTCTCTCTCTCCAAAAATCTCAAACTTTTTCTTATAACCCCCTTGGCGAAAGGCATCAGGCCAAGAAAATCTTTCTGAATTCGCCAAAAATCAGAAAATCATGAAACTTTCGATTTTAATTGGTTCCCTGGCGAAAATTAATCATACCCCGAAAGCTTCTAAACCAATCCAACTATCCTAGCAATATACCACGTGGGTCAAGGCGGCTCTTGAACTTTTTCCAGCGAAAAGGGATTATTATGTGTTGACAAGACATCTAACAGAAACCCCCCGCGCGAATCGCATCCAGATCAAAGGTGAAGAAATAGAAATCGTTCATTCCTCTGCAACAGAGTAATAACTTTTAGAAAGGAATTTTACAAGTGAAATCTTGTCACATAAAGCGCAGGAAAAAGCAAAACTTCTGTCGAAAATTTTGAAACTTTCGGAAAGTGAGTCACTCCGGGTCAAAGGTTTCTTAACTAATGAACGTCAGCTGCAGAAATGTGTGGGAAACAGAATTTTACGGACAATTTCAAGGACACCCAGAATTTTTAACCGCCGGCTGTTTTTAAATGTGGAGCTGGAACGTTTTTGAGCTTAAGTTTATTCGTTGTTTACAGGAAAGTAAAGAATTAATCGTTACTTGTTTGAAAGCTGGGCATATGGAGAGAATATTTCTCGAGCTTGCTGCGCAAGGCGGGTGGCTATGCTTAGCTTATGGCCGGAGATCTCTAGGTTCAATGAACTCTTGCTCAAACTGAGATTTTACTTAAACGGAATTAAAATATTCCTTAATAATAAATTCTTAATTCTTCATTTATTTAGTTGATTACTAAAAGAATAAGATAAACGATTTTTTTTGAAGGATGAAAATAAAAAAAACAAAAGAAGAATATTAATTAAAATTAAATATTAGAATTAAATAAAAATATAAGAAGAATAATTAATTAATTAACATAACACCATGGCTGTGTAACAGTTTTTTTTGAATAAACTAATCGATTTGAGAAACAAAATGAATAATAGTTAATTAATTCGTCAGATCATATATGGCTGTGCATCAGACACTTTTTATCATTTTTGTAGTTAATGAAAGGATACAATAATCGATTTGAAGAATAAAATAAAATAAATAATAGTTACTTAATTTATCATACTATACACGGCTGTGTAGTTAATTAATTTAAGACACACATTTTTTTTTTTTTTTAGAATTCCAACAGTCTTTAGATTTTTATAAATAAAATATTCCAATTAAGCTTTAGATAATTTAATTAATTTCCATCCCTTTTTTAGAATTTAACAAATGAATATTTCAATTGATTTTTAGTGATTTAACTAAACTGTACAATAATTACAATTTAATTTTCATCCCTTTTTAGAATTTAACAAATAAATATTCTAATTGACTTTTAGTGATTTAACTAAACTTTACAACAGCAAACGTTCTCAAAGTGTTAAGAATAACCATTTAAAAATCCGGATAATATTAATAATAACCGACTAAAGACATTGATCATAACATATTTAAGAAACAATTAATTAAACCATGTATAAATGCGAACAAATATTAAATTCAAAAATTTCTTTTGGCCGACTGAAGAGCTCACAAGGAGTGAAATTTGAAACGTTCCTAAGGTATCCGTCTGTGTTCGGAGACATTTTTTTGAAAATAACTTATATATTTTTTTAATGTTATTTTTCAACTGCATATGTTTTGAAACTATGAAAATATTGTAAAATTAGGCTTTCAAAATAATATTTTGTTTAAAAAACTGAGAAGTTTGATGAAAAATGACTAAAATATCAGCCTTACGCTAACAGCCATAGACAAAATCATATTCTAAACATACATAAATCCTTGTAGGAGTACATTTTTATGACATTTATCTGTGTTATGCTCTAAAATATTTCTTGTAATTCAAAATAGTTTTGAGATATAGCTGAACATAGTTACTAAACTGGTAATTTTTCATAAAAAATGCTTTTCGTTTATATTTATGCACTTAAAATTAATACTTCATTTTAAAATTGACCTTAGTTTTTAGAGGAAAACATCAAGCATATTACAGAAAACAATCTCAGAAAATTTCCTATCAATACTTGAATAACTTTTTGATAAATCAATGTTACGGTCGACAGTTTTCCTCAAAAATATCATTTCTCAGAAAACACATTTAAAGTTTTCATGCAACATAAAATAATAATAGATAGTTCGGTAATAAAACAGCTGTAACTCCATTTGTAATTCACATAGAGTAAAAAGTGAGACAGTTTTAGAAAGCTGGTTCAACAGGCTACAAAATTAAGTATTAAAAAGGTTTTTGATAATTTCATCAAAAACGACGATTTTAAACCAGTCGGATACCTTAATACATATTTATGAAATAAACGATAAACTCCAGTAGGCTTCAAGAAATATGATGAGAACTTTGGAATTACTAGATCTTAGTTTTTCTCTTTGGTAGAGAGTTTGTCACAGTATAGCCAAATATGGTTCTTGCGCCATTAAACTAAAATAAACCAAACAATCTTGGCAAAAAAATCCGGATTTTGTTAATTACTCGCAATTTTTTTTACCACAAATTATTTTTACCATTATCTCTTCATCTGAGGATAAGAAAGTATCTTATAGATTTAACAAGTATTTTAAATTTCATGAAACATCATTCAGAAAAATAAATTCAAATAGCTATTTAAAAAGTCCTGAAAACATATTTGACGCACTATAAATTTCCAAGTCCATTCACCACAGGTATAATTTCATTTATTCACAAGAAAAAGAAATCAAACAGAACTACGCAGTTATTTACCTCATCATCTAGACGCGTTCATAATATATTAGTTACTTAGAATCGATATCTGTTTTCAGTTATTGAGGATAGGAAATGCTGTTATAGGATTAAAGCCCAAAGCTGCAAACTGGATATCAAATACTATTATGCGATTCGTAACTGATTCATTATCAAAGTTTATTGCATAATTTCTGATATATGTAGCTACAGTTCGACAACATGCGGATTTTAGGATTTAATAGCGCTTTATTATTGCTCTGTTAATTGGTGGATTAACAACGATCGGAACTAAAATACGGATTAGAATAATTTGCTTATATAGCTAGTTATAATTTAATTAATAAGGGTGGATTATTCACAAGTACACATACATCATTGAAATAAGTAATTAATAAAAGAACGTGTAATCTCTTTTTTCATGTCTGCTGTCCTATTTTCTGATTCATGAATCATATATTCTTTTATGTAGTACTTCCATCAAGAATGTTTATGAGGATTTCAATCAGCACTAATAAATATATCTACACTCTTAACAAAAGGTTATTTTTAGGGAAACGGATTCAGCGATCATAAAAATATTAGCATATATTTATAAGAAAAAAAATAATTTTATACTAATTCAATTCACGGAATGGTTACCGCTTTTTAACCAGCGGAACAGAATGCTTCTTTTTCCTTTTTTTGAAAAAATAAAAACTTAAATTATGAAATGCAGAAGACAAAATAATGAAAGAAAAAAAGTAAAAAATAATAAATAAATAATGATTTATTCCGCTAAATAAAAATATAATATAGAGCAGCGCTCTAACCATTCGAAGACCGTGACAATATCACAACTTTATCTAGTATTACAGCTTTAAATTCGCTTAATAAAAGGCAAAATTTAAACGTTGATAAATAAGGCCAGTACCTATAGAAGAACTATATTTCATATTTAACTGCTTTGTCTAACTCTTAATAAAAGAAAACATTTCCCTTTTTGCAAAATACTTGGCCGTTTTCATTAGCTATGGATTTCAGTTGCATTTATTTCCATATATAATCTGCAAAATACTTTCAATTTTCTTGGTATTTTTGAAAATATAGGAATAAAAACTGAGTTTCGATTATACTATGTCCATAATATTTCGAGAAGTCTATTTGCATATCTTATATCTGAAATCGTTCCAATACTATCAGAAATTTGATGTGGAATCTTTTGATACACATTCACCTATTATATTGAATCAAATTTAGTATTAGTGTGTCGACTAAATTATGAACCGATTTAGGTTACTTCCTTTTGATTTTAAATTATAATGACGCCCTAATACTAGAAAAGTTTGTGCGCAATGAATGACTTAATATATCTAAGGCATTCCGCCTGGGAAGCCATTTAGTTAAATATTACTTCGACAGAGAATTAAGACATCTAGCTGCTTTCGTTATAATACCTTATTTAAAGCTTTTCTGTTGTAGTTTGGAGTGGTACAATGCAAGAATAATTACATAAATCGTTCATTTGAAAGAAATATTATGTTACCTTACCAAGAACATTTTTCGCGAGGGTTTGAGCTAGCTTTTCAGTTACGCGTATATTTTTCTACTGATGGGTAGAATTAAGATATCTGACTACGTCTAAAAGACGGTATTGGGTCGAAATTCACAAAGTTTTTTTTATGGTTTTACCTTAAAGCCCATTTATTGAGCTTTCTAAACCTGGGTTTATTTTATTTTTACGATGAATAGAAACGGAGAGATGTAATTTTTTATAAAGCACGGTAGCTAAAAACGAAACCGGAAGTTGTCTGTTTTCCCTCGTTATGCCCAATATACCGCACTCTGAAGTATAAATTATTTTTCTTTTTATCTATTTCGATTAATTATACACTCTATCTGCAAGTCATGTCAATTTGAATAAGATTTTGAGTTTCGACAAGCTACTATGAACATTTTTGCCAAGATGCACATTTGTGGAATTACAAAATTCACGTTTTGGGACATCGATAGCTCAATTATTGTTTAATGATTGATTTTATGGTCTTAAAAGAGTATTTCATGAACTGGGAACAGTTCCTGGCCAACATAAACATTGAAATAATATCTTAACCTCAATAACCATAGAATCGTCACTTCTAATAGACAGTCTTTGGCAGGAACAAAAAACGCTAGAAAAAAATTACGGGCTCTCAGAAGGAAAAAAAATGTGATAAGATTCTGAATAAAGAAGGTATATCCTACAAATGTGACAAATTTCAAAAGAAGTTGAATAAATATATTTTTAATGAAAAGCAAATTAAAACTTTAAACGCGTTTTTTGGAAAACTTATATTTCGTCAAAAGTCACTTACGCAAAACACGATATCTCAAAACATTATCTATATATTTCCTTGAAATTTTGTATTTATGTTGCCTTAAATGTAGTAAAGGCAATGAACTAGACATATAGTTTTGAGATCAATAGTTTTTGATTTAGAGCTGCCTAATGTTGATTATACCTATGCATTTTGTGAAATTTTGAATAAGAGAATACTCGACTGGCCATAACTTTCCTGTAAATGCAAGTATTTCTTACATCCTAGTTCATTGCCTTCACCATAGGTGTAAATGTGCTGTGTAGAGAAATAATTTGAATATATGGATTAGAATTTCTGCTAGAGTGTTTTGCTTTTCGCTCTAATTTTTCCCTTTTTACCTAAATTATCCCATTTTACTGAATCTCAAGTGACATAAAATTTCCTGACTGGTATTAATGGTTGTTTTGAATCATATTGAGTCAGAAAATGAACTGAAATTGCACATTAAAGCGCTTTTTCAAAAATTCATTCCTGCACGTAGTATGTACGGCAAGCTTTATTTCCTTAACGCCTAAGAACTTTTCTCTCACAAAGTATTACATTTTACGTTTTCGTAAGTATGTATACAAAGAAAAGGCATTATAGTTGTCAAAATATACGACCTCGGGATTTTCATGAAATTTGACTTTTCGGCCCTTTCTAAGTTCATTTCAAAATTATTAGAATTATGTATGTCTGTCTGAAAACACGATAATTCAGAATCATAATGAGATGCGTGAATAAAATTTGATACAAGTTCTGTACACGAAACTTTACTTTGGACGAAATCCGTTATGGGAAAGTTTGTCTGAATTCCCGTTCAAGTGTAGGTGAATACTATAATTTAAAATTTCCGAAAAGTAAAGAGATTAATGATAAAATTTCGTAGTATGTATTATCATCATACATGCAGATGTGTCAACCTTTTCGCCGAAATAAGTCCGTGGTCAGCGACAGCCACTCAGTTTATTCGTCTATACGTGAGCGCGCTAACTTAAATTCATTACGGCTAGACGAGGGCACATCCTTTATTAAAACTTGTTTATTTATTTTTAACAGATACCTTTCGTTCATTATATTTCTCCAATAGTGAATTTTCGTAGAAATTTGTAATAAAAGTGAACTGTAAATTGCACTTGTTGATAAAATCCAATAAATAACTGTGCAATGCCCAATGTTCAATTTTTATGTTGTTCCTAACTTAGTCAAAACCAACATGTTGTTCCTTAATTTTTGGAGGTAATTGTATATTAAGTATTCTCCATGGAAAGGTTCTGCAAAGCAATGTATATAATTTGGTAGAATAAATAAGAATCCAGCTTCAAAAACAGTTCTTGTATCGTATTAAGATACCAAAGCCTGAGATAGTAGTTTGCACTAAACACTGGCAATAGAATAAATGCTGAGAAGGAAATATATATCGTGATTGAGATGTGGTATTAGTTGCAAATGGTGTGATGTCAATCAGAACCGAAGATAATTTTCCTGCAATGTAAATTACTAGAATCACAGAAAGAAGCGAAAGCACAACTATATATTAATTAAATAATATCCAAAGATTTCTTGCTTTAATGAAAAGAATTGCTTATCCCCCAAAACTTTTTCTGATATTTAATCTTGTATATTTACGGGTTATTTTCTCAGATATATAAGAAAATAGATTAGTTGTTTATTTTTCGCCATATTCAACGTTTCCTCTTAATTTTAGGAGCTTATGTTTCTTACTAGTGATAAAGCTTTACATAAACTTAATAAACTGTAAATTTGAACTTCTAATCTTTGAAGATATATCCAATAAATACATGTCATAATCTCCTTTTCTGTATGAATAACAAAGGTATTGAGATTGAAAACTGTCTGGTCATAAACTGAGCGTTCTTCAATAATTTGTGATTAACTGGTCCCTATCATTTTTCTCCTTGCCTAATGTAGAAAAATTATTGGTATTTCTTGTTAGAATATTAATTCTATTCTAATTTAAAAGTGTAAGTGAAAAAATTTCACTTACCTCATTTCTTGGTAGAATGCAAAGTGCGCCTTCATAGCAGATTCTAGTCATCTAAATAAAAGGCATATTATTTAATCTGTTTTTGACCACTGAGTGGGAACCAGAGCACTGCCTTTTGAGAGATAATGAAATTTATTAAGCGAAGCACATCACAGCACATACACACGGAAGGAACAGAACAGAGGTACAATTAAAACAGAGTTACAAGGAGGTTAAAGTAGAGGTATGAGTCCAGAGTTCAGGCCGGAGTTTAAGCGACGCCATGTGCTGGCGTATAGGAGAGTTGTTATAGTTTCTTATTCTGGAAAAACATATATATACAACATTTCTTACATTTTGAAAGGCATTCAAATAAACGCTACATTCCGAATCCGCTGGAAGATAAAGTCTTTGAAAAGCATGTTTGCATACACATCTTTGTAGAAAAACGTAACATGGGATTACCTATATCGTTCGTCTAGGCAGATATTGAAGATTTGATAAAAAAAAAAATTTAATCTTATTGCGCTTTCTTCTTGCTTGACAACGAGAATCCGTCAAAGTACTTCCCGATTCCTACATAACTTTCAGATTTAAGATGCCGTAAGCAAATTAAAGCTATAGAATATGAATGGCATATTGACACTAATTTCAAATGCATAAAGCAATCCACTTGGGATACCTTGATTGGAAGTAACGATGAAAAATTAGAGCAGCATAAAGTATGTAAAAACATTATTTTTAGCTATTATTTGTGGTAGGCCAAAAGAGTAATTTTGGAAATTTTTCTTTTTTCAACGCAGTAAAGGACACGCAACACTTTACCCAGCATTTAGTAGCAACAATATTATTGGATGGGGTAGCTAGGATTAAATTAAAACGTTAAAGCAAAGTAGGTACCCAATGTTAAAATTTAAGTTAATATATATATTGAACAATTAATTAATTAATTCTGGGTACTGAAATATTACACACAATAATATGCAATACTAGCTACGCTCATACAATTCACCTACCTTTGCAAACCTAAAAAAAACTTGGCCGCTAAAAAATTAATAAACTGAATACCTAAGATACATTGCGTTGTTTTTTTAAAGATTAGAATAATCAAAGGAAGCCAAAATTCTTAACTTTTAAATATTTATTTATTGACAATCAATTAAAGATTATTACTGCCTAATTTAAATTAATCATGTTCAAGAATATCGACATAACAAAATTGATGCAGTACACCATCATATATAGAGAAGAAATACAATATACACATGAATACAATGCTTAGAAAATTAAGAGAAATGGATTATACTTTATCGCAACTACATTATATCTTTGCAAAAAATAGGCACATAAACATCATCCCGTAACGATTGTTAACATAGCCCATTTTATTCCGAAAACTTGGTGTAACAAATTGATGAAATTGCAAGAGACTTTTGCCATTCAATTGAAATTTTGCTACATGAGCACTATTTCGTTCACACACTGAACTGCTTCTCACATTTGGCGATTGGTATAAAAGAAAAATTAGACCACCACACAGATTAGATTTTCAATAACTGATATATTATATCAGAATGCGTTGTCTCACACAAGCACATTTCTTGGCTTCCATTCAAAATGGCACAGCGTCTTATTGTAGAGGCACAAGATGATAAAAATTCGTTATTTTTTTACAGCACTGTCGGCCACTCGTTCCATTTTCGAATACAGTTATTTATTCTCAGCGTGAACTTGTGAGTCATACTAAAACAGAATTTTTTGGTCATAATCAATACTGCAGAAATTCAAAACCAATCTACCGTTTAGCAACACGCTCTTGCAGTGCGACGTCTGTCATATTCAAAACTGAAGAGGCCCAACGCTAGATCGTTGTTTAGCAATACGCTTTTGTATTAAGACGTTTTCTTCAGAATAATATTTTTCTGCTGGTTCTACATCTTACAAAAGATTCAGATAAATTCTCTAAGCCGGTCCACACACTTGAAAGACAGAAAACCGAAGGAAAAAATCCAACGGTTTCGACCCCCAGGGTGCGACCGTTACGTTCCGTATTTTAAAGCAATCTAATCTAGACAAAGGAAAAATGCCTCCAGTGAAAGACCAAAGCCAAATAACGCGAAATTCATCCGCGAACCAAGATGGCGAGGAAATAGTGCCGTTGAAAAATTTTGATTTCAAAATTAATAAAGTTGAAACCGTAATGGAAACAACAACAAATGTTCTGACAAATACTATTTAAATCGAATACAAAGTAAATAATTAGGAAAAATTTAGAAATTAAATGAAACGGCTAAAAATTATCGTTTGAATTTCAAAATTTAACTGAGATGCCACAAAAGATGAAATAAACTTTGGTGGCGGAGAATTAACTTAATTAAAAATACTGACAAAACCGAAAAAATGATGTTGATGCAATTTTTGCAATCTAACAAATATAAATTTAGATTGAGATTTGTGAAAGGCGGGTTTTAGATATTATTTAAAATTTTAAATTTACTGTGATTTTCATTCTTTCCGTGGCCTACGTGTCACAATGTCGCTGGAAAAAATTTGGTTTAAAATTAAATTTATGATAGGCTACGTTTCTTTAAAATTTATTAACCAATTTTTTCAGATTACATTACTTATGTTGGAATCGTTGATTGCAGAAACAACATGAATCAATATTTATTTTGAAAATTTCGTTCATTATATTTTCACATTCGAAAGTGAGATTTCAAAAACGAGTTAAGAAATTACAAGAGTTAAATGAAGTGACATTACAGGTATAAAAAATATACCAGGCAAAAAATTATTAATTAATTTAAAAGATAAATCGCTGTTTTTCAAAGTTCCCGGCAATTTGATATTTTTGACTAATGCAGATTCTGCAATGAAAGACATAATTTTACGAAATATATGTTAATTTGGGAATATTAGCTGATTAACAAAATATCCGCTCTTATTTGGATCAGACGGAATGGTGGAGTTTTTAATTCGATTCGATCTAAAAAACTACGTTTTTTTGGCCCGCCCTAGTATACATCTCTACAAATAATAATAAGGAAAAAACATTTCGCCCTCTATTCTCATAAGGAATAGAGCTGCAAGAATGAAAGCGGATGGACGAGACTGCAAATGACGAGAGCTTTCCTACAAGGGGTAACATGCATAGGTTGAAATGTACATTAAGTTTCGGGAGAGGTGGGGAAGGGAGGGAAAATAACTTTTCAGCTAATAACTTCGAAGCAATTGTAGCCATCGAAAAAGTATAAAGGTAAAAAATGTTCGATGTGATAAGGCGATAATTCGCCCGATTTGAATTAACTTTCTATTTTCAATTGTAAAGGAATTATGGGAAAAGGAAAATTCCCACCCCTCACCATTTTCACCCCCTTTGAGCTGAGAAGCCGAAGTACGAACGCGACCGAGATTTTCACTATACTTGCTATGTATCCCACGCCGGTCAAAATGAAATAAAAATTACTCCAGAATATATATATATATATATATATATATATATATATATATATATCAAAACAATCAAGAAACAAAAGACACAATTCAAAAACATACAAGAAGAAATGGCCAATAAAAGAAAAAAATAGACAAAAATTCTAATAAATTGGAAAATATCATGGCGAACCGCTCGTCAGGAAGCAATCTTGCCTATGATACTAATAAGTGCTTTTGTCTGCTAGCGACATACGAAAACCGAAAAAAAAAATGTCGCTATCCCTTCAAAACGTATATATATATATATATATATAAATATATATATATATATATATAAACTTTTTAACGAATTGTAGTTCTGGGTTCTAGGGGTCATCATCGGTGAAAATCTGCGGAAATTTTCCGGAAGTCGTGTCATGAGAACCAATGCAAATAGGTAGAGTTCCCATAAGGAATCTACCTAATAAATTAGGATTACAGCCTTATCTGTTTTTGCTTTCGCTTGTTAGACACAAGAAGCAGGTTATTCCTTAACTTTTGAAGATCGGGCGTATATTAATCGGGTAACCTGGAAAAGCTGCGCAAAGCATTGCATATATTTTGCTGCATCAAATCACACGTTGTTTCTAAAGTATTATCATAACACTCAGATCTGAAAAATGAAATGTTTTGTAATACAATGCTGAAGGTTGCACTGGTACTTTGCAGTATAAATTGCCAATACTGAATAGGTGTCCTATCATGAATACATAATATAACTGACTTGTGAAACTAGCTGGAAATTGCGGAACTTCGAATACAACCCGATTTAATCTTCCTTCAGTGTAAATTACCAGTATTATAAAAAGGTAAACGAGGTTTCAATCTATATTATAGAAAACGCTTATGCAAGGCGCAAAAAGGACCTTTATTTCTTTCTCCCAGTTGGCAACGATCAGTTTGTTTACCAATCTCAACCCTGACGCCGAGATTCTTGAATTGGTTTGAAGTCGGAAACAGCGATTTTTTTTTTTTTTTTTTAGTTTAGATCGTTTGAATTAAATATGTTTTAGTCGTACAGTTTGTCTTAGACAAATGAATGAATGTGTACTTAATACTGAAATTCCTTTTCAGATAAAAGTTTCTGAAAAATTGGTTTATTCATCTCTCGACAGCTCATATGTTCTGATTTCCATCTATCCAGAGAAAAATATTATTCCTTCCTTCACTTAATAATAATTGGAGGGAGTGTGTTTACATGTGCAGATGCAACATTTCGCTTAAAAAGTGCATGTTTAAGATTTTGAAGAAAATAACGATGTTTGAAAATTTTGAAAAAGGGTATCAAATCAATAATAAAATGCTAAGGGTAAATCATTCTTATGGGTTTTAATTTTGAATAGTTAATATGAACATGTTTCAAGCCACTATTTTCTTTAAACTGTCCTTTTTTACCTGAAAGGTTGCAAGAAGGGTTACATCTTTCTGCGACAAGAGACGATCAGGAATTTTCTGAGATTTAAAACACAAATGACTGAGAAAAACACTACATCTTTCTTGGCTAAATAATTATTGGAATAAGCATGTATACAAGTGGGGAAGCTATTCTGTGTAATATTTCATAGAAAAAAGAGAGCATATTTAAAAGTTTGGTTAAAAAAGCAACAATTTTGTAAATTTTGAAAAAAAGCTGTCTTATCAATTGTAAAATGCTGAAAGCAAATAATTATCATGGGTTTTAATTTTGAATAGTTAATACAAACATGTCTCAAGCCGCTTTTTTTATCTAAAAGGTTGCGAGATGGGTTATATCATTATACGAAAACTAGAATTTTCGGAGATTTAAAACACAAATGACTACACTGAGAAAAACACTATATCTTTCTTGACTCAATAATTATTGGAATACGCATGTATACATATGGGGCAGCTTTTCTGAATTCGCATTTCATTAGATAGAGAGCATATTTCAAATTTTGGTGGAAAAAGCAATTATTTAAAATTTATTTTGCAGATTTGGAAAAGGCTATCTTATCAGTTTTAAACTTAAAATTTTGGTGGAATGAAGTTATGTTGAAATAAACTGTTGAATAAATAGTCAAAAGTGTATGCCAAGAAGTTTTAAATGACTGATTTCCGATTGATGAAAATAACTTTGATTTTTAATCATCTTTGAATTATAAATATTACCTTTCAAATTTCTTTCTAACATTTACATATATATATGTTCTAGCAGAAGATTTTAATTGTAGAAACTGATAAAAAATTAATTTTAGGAGTCCATGCAATTTCAAATAATATAAATTTACTTTTAGTAATTATTGTATTTATGATTTCCTAATACTAGCAGAAACGGATAAATGTACGGCAAGCGAGCGAAGCAAGCTCGTTTCACATAGTGATCCCTAAAGAATCACGACGTCATTCTTGGGTGTTGTTTAGCGGAGCGAGCAGGGGGTGTTATATATATATAAAGATTTTATTACAACTATGCTAGGATACCCAGTGTTTTCATTGTAGCGAGCGAAGCGAGCAGGGTTTACGTAGCAAACCCCGGAGGATTGCAGCGCAATCCTCCTGTGGGTTGGCGAGCTTCAGGGAGCAGGGGGCAGAGCCCCCTAGTTTTATTTAAACAAGCGGAAGCACAGGTTGCATAGTAAAAAAATAACATTGAAAATATATTTTCTTACGTTACCGAAATAAATTTTGACCTCCAAATTTTTAGGCCAGTCTCTATATTTTTAAAACTTTTCGGTACTTAAAGCTGCCATTCCAGACAAGTGTGCATTACCCAGCCTTCCTTCTTCCATATCAGCGTCATTGAAGAAGTAGCTTTTATTAAAGAACCAGCTAGAATTTTCTAATTTTTCCTAAGCTGAGTAAATTTCCTCACATAAGAATAATCGTTTTTCCTTTGCTTATAAATTATAATTTCTATGTTTACACATAATATTCCGAAAAATAATTATTCATTGTATCTTTTAGGGCTTGTTTGTTTATCGAAATGCTTTCAGCAAAAATCCCTACTCTCATGAGAAACAAAAATGGAGTTATGGGGATAGCTGCGCCATTTCGCATGGGGCGCGTTGGGCCGCGCTCCTGCACAGGGTTTTTCAGGATGTGCGTTACATAAATATCTCTGAATATATGGGATGTAATTGTACCAGATTTATTATTCAAGATACTTGTTATTAAAAACCATATGGATTCCATATTGATTAACATTACACAATACCATTTGACGATGACCATTAAAACTCTATCTCAGTTTCCATTGAAAAGAAATGCGCAAAATTTGTATATAATACACATAATGTGGATAATAACACAACTACGTTACTTAAATGAATAAAGTATAATAATATAGAAGAAAGTTTTTTGATAGTCGCTTCATGAAAGTAGTGGCTGAACTTACCTGCAATCGTGGCAGGCTGGGCCAAGCGATTTGGTGTCAGTTTGAGGTTTTAAATTAAAACTTATTGTAATTATACTCAAATTTTATTATGGCAAATTATTTCTGAAGGGTCACTAATAGTCTCAGCTTAAAAAATTATTAAAAATTTTGAATTCCTTTTTTTTAAATTCGTAGAAAAAAGTGGCCCAACTATCTCCGGTCTACCCTACTCCTCACCCAGCTTTTTAAACGGGTCCTCCGCCCTGATTTCCCCCGACTGACTCCCAGCCACACTCCCTTTCCCTGAAAGGTTCTTTCCCCGGGTGGGTTTCGCTTTGTGAGAGAGGCTCTTTCCCTTTCTCGAGAATTGTATTTCAGTTTTAAGACCGAATGCGCGAAATGTAAAACGAAAGACGTTTTATTTCCAAACTTTTCTACTACAACATTCCAATTCTCATCAGATTTTCGTATTATCGACGGGTTTCGGTGCAAGGCGCTCGAAATGGAATGGAACGGTTTTCTCGTGAATGTCCCGCTTAATACTGAAAAGATCCATTCACAAGTAATCAGCTAGAGTGGTTGAATGTCAATCTCTATACTCTTCTTCTATCTTTAATTTGGGAGATATTATAATTAATTTACGTAAATGGAGTCGTTTTTTTCATATGTTTGTACATAAATTTTGTCGGATAATAGTTTTTACTCTACGTTCAAGATAAACACATTCTTTCCCTAGATATCACTTGATTCAACAAACAGAGTTTTGTATAACATATGAAATTTTTCTAAAGAGCAATTTTTATATTTATTATAATGATGTTTTCTCTGCTTCGGCTAAGATGAAATTTGAAACGATTTAAATATTTTAACAAATTGTCGTTTATAAAATTAATTAATTTTATATTTGGGATAACATTTCTGGACATAACTTCATTTTACTCCCGTAGTTTTATTTATATCATAACTTTATCTAGTATTATAGCTTTAAATCCTCTGAATAAAAGGCAAAATTTAAACTTTGATACTTAAGGCCAGTACCTATAGAAGAACTATATTTCATATTTAACTGCTTTGTCAAACTCTCATTAAAATAAAGCATTTCTCCTTTTGCAAAATACTTGGTCGTTCTCATTAGCTATGGATTTCAATTGCATTTATTTCTTTATATAATCTGCAAAATACTTTCAATTTTCTTGGTATTTTTGAAAACATAGGAATAAAGTTAGGATAGGAAATATAGGAGTTTCGATTATACTATGAACATTATATTTCGAGAAGTCTATTTGCATATCTTATATCTGAAATCGTCCACTGATACTATCAGAAATTTGATGTGGAATCTTTTGATACACATTCACCTATTATATTGAATCAAATTTAGTATTAGTCTGTCGACAAAATTATGAACCGATTTAGGTTACTTCCTTTCGATTTTAAATTATAATGACGCCCTAATACTAGAAAAGTTTGTGCGCAATGAATGACTTAATATATCTAAGGCATTCCGCCTGGGAAGCCATTTAGTTAAATATTCGTTTGAACAGGAATTCAGACGTCTACCTGTGTGCTTTATAATACCTTATTTAAAGCTTTTCTGTTGTAGTTTGGAGTGGTACAATGCAAGAATAATTACATAAATCCTTCATTTGAAAGAAATATTATGTTACCTTAGCAAGAACATTTTTTTCAATGATTTGAGCTAGCTTTTCAGTTACGCGTATATTTTTCTACTGATTGACAGAATTGAGTGTTAATGTAGGGCGAGCTTTGTCTAAGAACTCTTCTATCACAATTTCTTAGATTTAGCTTTTTAGTAAGGATGTATACAAAGAATCAGTATTACATTTGTCAAAATATTCGACCCCGGAATTTTCATGAAATTCTGCGTTTCAGCCATTCCTGAGTCCGAAAGAAAATTATTGGAATTATATCTGTCTGTCTGAAAACACGATAATTCAGAACCATAGATGAATATCATTTTGTAGAAGTTCTTAGACAACAATTTATAGATATCTCTGCAGTTTCTCTGGAAGGTTTGGACGAAATCGGTTCAGGAAAAATTTGTCCTGTCTGAATTTCCGTTCATGTGAAAATGAAAACTATAATTGGAAAATTTAAAAAAGTGAAGAGATTAATGAATCAAGTCGTGTACTATATTATCAAAATACATGCAGATGTGTCAAAGTTTCAGCGAAATCAATCCTTGGTAAACGACAGATACTCAGTTAATTCTTCTATATGCGAACGTGATAAATTAAATGCATTACGGTTATACTAGAACACATACCTTATTAAAACCCATTTCTTAATTTTTAACAGATGTTTTTTTTTTCCAGTCTATTTCACCAACACTGAATTTTCGTAGAAAATTTGTAATAACTGAACTGTAAATTATGCTTCATGCTAAAACTAGATGAATTTTTTACAAATAACAGTTTAATGCCATATTGTTCAAATTTTTATGTTCTCATGCATTTATTTTAAAATTAGACATAATTAACAGGCTGTTAATTAGCTTTCGAATGCAAAAGCATATTCAATATCATCCCTGGAAAGGCTCCTCAAAACATTGAGCCCATTTTGCTAGATTAAGGCTACAAAGTAATCTTGTTCAAAAAAAATTTATAGAAAGTAATAATGATAGCAATTAATGACTTTTTTAGCTTATATTATTAAATAGATTCTGATTTAAAAAATTCTTATTTACTGAATTTTAAATATTTTTTATTTATTTCAAGTGTTTTATATTTTTTTGATTATTGGAATTAAATTTTAGTATGGGATTGATTATTTGACTATTTTTTAATTTTTTACAATTATTTTGTAGCTAAGGCTGAAAAAACACTAAAATTCTAAAAAAAAAAACTTTGATATATTTTAAAAAATAAATATAACTCTCAGGAGTAAATCCATGCTAATTCTTATAGTACATATATATAAAAGTGCCTACAAAAACTTTGAAGACTGCATCTTGAACAGAAAAAAAAGCCTTAATAGAAAACACGTATCATCAAAATGCAAAGTCTGAGAAAAATGCATTTCAAGTTTGCAAAGGCATAAAACAAAAACTAATAATGATTGTGGAACTCTAATTTTCTATTATGTTATTTCCCAACTTTTAAAATTCACTCAAACACTATTTTAGCACAATATGATTTAATATATTTTTTCTTATTTATAATATTATGTTATTAGTCTGCCATCTCTTCGAAAAATTATGACTCTTAGCAAATCGATAACGTTTCGGTCATGGCATTTCTCAACAGAAAAACAAATAAAAAACAACAATATCATACTTCAAAGTTTCTAAATAAAATACATTTTGCGTAAAAATTAATATTGGTCTTGAAAGTGTCCTTTTCATGAATATTACTTAGGTGTAATGAGCACTCAAAAATAACGCAGAATATAAAAAAAACAGAAACGATTTGAATATTGAACTTTGAAGTAATAATACCCATTCATTTTAATCCCCAGGCGATTTTTTTCTTCTAGCCCCTTTAAAACCGGGCCTGTTTG
Source organism: Araneus ventricosus (assembly GCA_013235015.1). Lineage (NCBI taxonomy): Eukaryota > Metazoa > Arthropoda > Arachnida > Araneae > Araneidae > Araneus > Araneus ventricosus. The sequence continues at coordinate 101,506 of BGPR01003316.1, read as the reverse complement.
GGATGATACCACATGAATTGGACTCTTCCAACCTGGGTGGTCATATACCCCACCACCTGCTATAATCTTCCCTTAAGGCCCACGTAAATGGGCTGTGGTTGGCAAGAATAATTGGAGTCTCTACCGCTCTTATCTCTTAAGCTATCTCACAAACTCATCTCCCCTCAAAATGAGACAACTGTCTCAGACCGGCCTTCGTCGGTGTTAAGAGGAAGTGTTTATACCGCCTCGCTCGGTGTGAGAGGGTAACGGAATAGATTTAATCGAAAAATTTTTAATTTATTAAATTTAAGAATGGGAAAATGCTTAAAAATGAAATCTTAACTTACCACGCCCCCTCAGCTGTCAAAGTTTGAGACTGTCAACACTCTGAAAACTACAAATATCTTTAAAACTGTTTGGATATCAGGTCGAAAATTTGGAGCTTTCAACTTCAAACTTCCCAACCGCATGGGCCGTAGAAAAATGTTGAAAAACTTTGTTCGATGTTTTTGTCATTTTTAATCATAATTCAGCTTCAAAAACAGTTCTTGTATCGTATCATTTATATTAAGCAGTGCGTTTTAATAAGATACCAAAGCCCGCGCTGGTAGTTTGTAGTGTACATTGGCAATGGAATACTTGCTGGAAAGGTGACTCAACAAGAATATACAACTTGATTGAAATGTGAAATTAGTTCGAAATGGTGACAAAAATAAACATGAATTGGTGAAGCGATCCTCTATATCTCGGTAATTACATATGACAAAGCATAACTAATGTCTTATTTTAGAGATAAAGGGTAACAACAGAAGTTACAAAAAAAATTTGAAAATCGGAATTGTAGTTCAGCGATTGAAGAATTCAAAATAAAAGATTTGACGCTGTAATATATTTTATTAAGAAATAAAACAATTTTCGTTGCAACCTTAGTTTCATTTTATTTCGCCAATTTTCCATATATTAGTATTTCAGAGAAACAAAAGAGAATTGAGAGTAACTTCGAGACACAAAAGAGAATCGCGAGTAAGAAAGAGGATCCGAGAAGCTTCGAGAAACAAAAGAGAATCGCGAGTAACAAAGAGAAACCGAGAAACTTCGAGAAGCAAAAAAGTTACGCAAGTAATGTAAAATACCGAGTGGCATGAACTGAGCGTTAACTTCTGATTAACTGGTTCCTATCATTTTCTCCTTGCCTCGACCAGAAAAATTATTGGTATTTCTTGCATTTTGAAATAAGCGCTGCATTCTGAATCTGCTGGAAGCAGCAGTCTTTGAAACGCATGCTTGCATAGATTACTTCCTTTGTAGAAAAACATAATATGGGATTTCCTGTATCTTTCGTCTAGACAAATATTGAAGATTTGATAAAAAAAAAAGCATTTCAGTCTTATTGTTTCCTAAAGAATATCATATTTAAGGTAATGTAAACTAATTAAATCTATAAGAGATGAATGACATATCGAAACTGATTCTACATTTACAAATACATAAGGCATTCCACTGGATACCTTTCTTGAAGAGCTTAAAATAAAAATGGCAAATAATTAAAGCAAGAATCAAGTATGTAAAATACATTTTTTGTAGCTATTCTTTGTGGTAGGTCAAAAAAGTAATTTTGGAAATTCATTATTTTTCAACGGAGTATGGGATGCACAATAATTTATCCAACCTTTAGTTGACACTATAGAGAGTGAGATTTTTCAAAAGTGGATTTTAGAGATTATTTAAAATTACAAAAATCTAAATAAGTCGTGCTTTTCATTCTTTCCTGGGCATACGTGTTCGAGTTTCGATGAAAAAAATAAATTAAGAATCACACTAAATATATAAGATAGGCTACATTTCTTTAAAATTCATCAACAAATTTCATCACAATTCATTACTTGTGTCTGAATCGTTGAATTCAGAAACAGAATGAGTCAATACTTTTTATTTCAAAATTGGGTTAATTATGTCTTCAGTTTCTAAAGTGGTATTTCAATAATGATCGAAGAAATATCAAGAGTCAAATGAAGTCACATTACAGGTATAAAAATCTACCAGGCAATAATTTATTATTTATTTAACTCTTTGATTCGTGGGGACCTTTTTCTCCTAAGCCAAATAACACTGGGATTTTTCGGGAGGAAGCGACATGAAATGGACTCTCCCAATCTGGTTAGTAATTTACCCCACCCATTGCTATAATATTCCCTTAAGAGACACCGAAATGGGCTGTGATGGAAAGGATAATTGGACTCCCTGCTGTGCTTATCTCCGAAGCGATCTCAGAATCTCACCTGCCCTCAAAAGAAGCGAACCGCCTCAGACCCGCTTTCGTCCATGTGAAGGCGACATTTTTAGACCACCTTGCTCGATGTGAGAGGGTTAAAAGATTAACCCTTTCACTACAAGCGTCACATATACCATGTGAAGTCCCAATTTCCATACCTTAACAGGGCGTCACAAATATATTAAGGTTGTTCTTAATCAGTTTATGATAACTTTTTGCAAAAATCCTTGCAGCTCACCGATGGATATGTTATAACACAGGACTACCAATTGTTCTATGTATAGACAAATGTTCAAAATGTATCATACAAATAAATAACATTAAAAAAGTTTTTGTTTTCCCCTTCCAATTTAATCCATTTCCTAGACAATTAATATTATACATAAACAGTAAAATGTATGGGTTGTGGTGGCGGATTTTCTCCTGAGGCCTTGTTAGGAATGGGTTAATATGCTTTTTAAAGCTCCTGGCATTTGGACATTGTTGACTAATGTGGATTCTTAAATGAAAGATATAATTGTGGTATATATATGTTAATTAAAGAATTTTAGCCGCTTCCAAAGCTTTGAAATGGATCAGGCTGAATGGTATTGTTCTTAATTCGAAATTTGTACCTCGTTACTTATGGCAAGTACAGATGCGAAACATACGACCATGTCGTCCGCGAGATAGAGAAGATATCTTTATTGTCAGATGGAAGAAACTTTTCATACTATCTAATGTCCAATATTGGTGTTCTTTAGCCCGAAAAAGCCTCATTTTTCAGTTTCGTATAAAAATCAATGGAACTCCTGCTGATCGCGATCTAATAAAACAAATTATTTGTAAGATTCTTCTAGCAAAGAATACAGTTACGAAGTTGTAAAGTTGTTTCTCTAACATGATTATCTTGGAGACAATTTTCGCGACATAGCGAAAAAAGGAATGTTCTAGAAAATGCATGAACTGTGGTCCTGTCTCTACTAGGAGCGGAAAATATCAAGAATCTTCTGGAGATTACTATGTTATGTTACTTCCTTTTGGAGAAGGTATAAAAGCAAGCTCTCAAACCAAGAGTATATCAGTTGGAGTTTGGTCAGCAGTGAAGCTAGTGAGCTGAGACATTGAGCGCCATTAAAAGTGCTATGATTGAGAATTATTATGATCGCACTTGTTAATTTAAATAAAAGCTGCTTCGTTTTATTACCTCTGCTTAGTGTTGTGCTGAAATCTTCCTAAGATAAAGAGTCGTCTATTTTTTAAAATTATCCTACATGTTAATCGGCATTCACGTAGACCCACCAGACGACTTTCATAACACTGGTGTTGTAGAGGGGTCTGAATTTTCCCTCGAATGCTTAATGGTAAGAGATATCGATGAGAAACTAGAGAAGTTGTTTGCTATGATGGCCAAAATGGAATGTGGAAACGCCAACAAGAAATGAAGAATCAGATCCAAGCACACGACGAGTCTCAAGTCGGAGTAATTAAAGATTATGTCAACAGTTGCATAGGGAGAATAGATGGAGATGTCCAAGACGTGAAAAGAGATATTGGAGAGATAAAGGGCGAAGTTCAAAGGAAGATAGAGGATGTTCAAGGAAATATCTAGGAAGAAAGAGGTGAAGTTCGAAGAAAAATCAGCGACATCGAGAAGAGGCTTAGTGATTTAGAGATTAGGCCAAAAGAGCCTCATTTCTAGGCACTGTGCTGTCCTAAAATACGCAGCAAAGACTTCTCTGCCTGACTTACATAGAGACTGTTTTTCAACAATGCTGTCTTCATAAATTGAGCCTTCTTCATCAATATTTGATTTAATAATTCTTATCTTTTTTCTTCTTCCCTAATCTAGAAAAAATAATTGGTATATCGTCACTTAACAAGCAACACCACCTATCTCAGATTTTAGCCATTTTGAGTTAGATAAACATTTTCATGGAACATTTTATGGCAAATCGATTATATTATTATCTGTCTGGCCGTCAGACCAACAGTTAGCGCACAAGTTGCAAAACTGATAACACTACATATCTAGTTTTTACTATAACAGTGCCTGTCTCAGTATGTTTCAGAGAACTTCATATCGTCCTTCACATATTTTTACAAGGTAAGACATTTTAATGATTTTTTGTTGATATTAATAGTTTGTCTGAATGATGAACAGCTATTAATTTAGATTAGTCAATTTCACCGATAAAACACGAAACGAACTACGCAATAAGAAGTTGAAGTGGCCTGGTACTATGTTCGTGAGACAGGGTGTGTTGCAGTGGCAGATTTTATGAGATATGTGTTATTTTTCTATCAAAATCGACTATTTCTTCACTTACTACTAATAATATTACTGTGGTTATAAAGTATTGAGATCAAATGTCTGCATAAACCTTATTGTATGTATAGGTGAATAATATATGTAATATTTTTACCAATTTGACATGGATAGTGAAGCGTCAGACAACGAGCCAAGAAATGTTGCTGATTCAAAGAAAGCAATGATGTTTCTTTTCTAAACCAATATGACCGAGTACATAATCGTAAAAGCAGTATTTCGGAGACAAAGAGCATCCGTAGGAAAGGTTTTCGCCTTGAAAAAGAGTGGAAGAGGAACACAGCTAAGATCAAGCAAATAGTACAAGATATTCCCAGTGATGAAAGAAAGATGGGCCCCGCTTGTAACTCACGAAAGTGCATGAGTTGGGATTTGAAAAAGATGTTTGTATTCAGCACTGTGGATATTAAAAGCATTAAACAAAAGACCATGAAGCACGAAGGTATGAGACAGAGAAATGCAAGTTTTTTCTACTATTCGCGAATAATTTTCTTTTATTCCTAAGGACGGGAAAGATCCATCGGAATGTGGTTCATATCATCTTGTATGTCTCCTGCTTGTTTGGGGCAAAATTCTGGATAAACTAATGACCAACCGTTTAACGTATTACTTAGAGGAAAACAATATTCTGAAAGAAGCTCAGTATTCTGCAAGGGAAGAAGCATCATAAGCGCCCTTGCAAGAGTTAAGGTGTTAAGTGATGTCTCTACGTGGAAATATAAAATTGGTGTTCCACAGGGCTCCTGCGCGGGCCCTATTTGTGGCTACTTATCATTAACGAAGTTTTAAACCAAGATAATAACAATGAGATTGTTTACTTAGAAGCGTACGCGGATGATATCGCTCTCCTCATGAAGTCTATTGTTTCACAACATTTCAAGGAAATGCGTAGGGAAATCATTTTAAAGTTGGAAAATTTGGCTCAGAATTTTAACTTACGTTTCAGTCCTAATAAGACGAAATACTTTATGTTTAAGAACAAAAGGGAAATAGCACATTTTACGGGCTTATATTTATACGGTAATCGAATAGTATGTGACAAAAATCAAAAATATATAGGTCTGATTTTTGATAAAAAAATTGACATTCATGCCACATCTAAACATTTTGCAACCTAAAATTTGTAAAATCATGGAGAAAATTCGAAGGGTTACTGGTGCAACTTGGGGTTTGAAACCAAGTGTAGTAAAAGTAATATATTAGGTTGCATCAGAAAAGATTCTCATGTATGGTGGTGAAATTTGGTATTCCGATAAAGTTAAATTGAACAATAAATTACTGCATTTGCAGTGGTCGCCACAGATTTCGATTACTGAGGCATACAGTACTACTTCAACAGATGCTCTCCATGTTCTATGTGGCTGTCCATCTCTTGACCTAAAGTACAGAAATCATGTTATGACTTCGCAACATATTCAACTTATTAAAAAATCTCGTGAAATTGGCGGCCTTCAGAGTTTCGATTTTGAGATGGCCAGAGAGCCATGAGAGGTGGTCAAAATTAGTTGGTCACTATTTGATTTAAGCCAAACCTTTAGAAACGTAATATATGCTGATGGCTCGAAATCCAGAACGGAGTTGGGTGTGCCTTTGATCACTTTAAAAAAGTATGCAGCAAGCAATTAAATAAAAATTTACTTTTCCTTTTAAATTCTAAACACTAAAATATATGAAATAAGAAGAAATAAAAATTTCTGGGCCTTAATTTGCAGAAACACGATTTGGCCTAAAATTTCTGATTATGCATAGACAGATGAATAATATTCATTGAAATAGTATGCATTCATGTGAAACCTAAAGTAAAATGTTGAGAATGTTTCAAAATGGAATTCATTACTGTTTTGCATTTAATGTTAGAAATTAAAATAAATTAGATGTTAATCATGCGCATCCAAAATTCTCTTAATCATGTGCATTCAAAATTTTATTCCATCAAGTGGTAGGATATACTTATTATTATTTCATTGTATAATTAAATAGAAAATAAACAGCATTAATTAATATAATTTATATTTAACCTCATGCCCAGAGTGTTGTTTTAACTGGCACCACTCAGAGCCACCCCAGATAGCAAAGAAGGTTGCGGAAAGGTTGCCATTTCACCTTCCATAGACTGTCCGCAAAAGCATTTCCGTGCAAACCGTTTCGAAAACCATTCTCGCAAAAATTGACGTAGGAAAGCTTTTCATGAACCACCTATTCCATCACCATCCAATCGGTATAGTGGTTATTGCGTTTACCTTCCAACTCTATGAACACGAGTTCGATCCCCGGATTGGAGGAATGTGAAGTTTTGTCACAATCTGCAACGAAATCGTACAAGTAAGTTCAATTAAAAATTAGATTAATCAAATTAATAATTAAAATTCCTAATTAATCTATTTAATTGACATACTAGATAACTCTAAGATGACGTCAGAAGAAGGGGAATAAAAAAGGGGGTTGGACCCATCTGTAGAAGCACAGCTTTGAAGAGGGAGTGAAAAAGCGTGAAGTGGGGAGGGTGGTAACCTTCTGTAGGAGTACGGCTTCGGAGGGGGGAAATGGGGGCTCTATTTTGTCCGCTTGAAGGGCTCTTAACAACCTTTTGAAAGGCCTGAAACAAACTTGTAATAAAGGCTTGAGGAAATCTTACTGAAAACCTTGTTCCTTGTTGACTAGAGAACCTTTCCGCTACCTTGCCGAAAAGTTCAACCCTTGTCATGGAAACCTTTGTGACAACTCTTTACCCTTGCTGTCGACAAGGTTTCCAAAACCTTTTACACAAGCTTTCTTTGCTATCTGGGACCAGTAGAACAATCTATCAGATGAAATACAACGAAATATGGCATGGGGAATAATGACAATATGTGAGAGAAATATTTCCAATTTCGAAGGTTACCGATAGGGAACAATTTAGCGCTATTGTAGCCTGCACATCTGAGAATTGGACAAATGAATTACAAAGAAGAAATTTAAGTGAACCATCTCATTAATGCAGCAAATGAACTGGCCCGAAGGGCTATAGAGATGATATTTCAGTGCACCAATGCACTTTATTCAATAAAAGCACTTCTATAATGTCTTTATTCAAAAATTCTTCAATGCGATAAAAGCATAGACCTCTTTCAATGTGACCATCTTTCCCGTGGACCACACACCGTATCATGTACACAAATTTCCCCGGATCTCAAGACACGGGACTTTCTCCTATGGAGTTATCTGAAGTCCAAGGTTTATCTTGGTGGGCTCCGACCCTAAATACTTAACCCTTTAACTGCGTGTGTGGTTTATAAACCACATATATAAGAAAGTACCAGCAGTTATAAGGTTAAAATACAACGCATATCACGGACAGTTACAGAATTCCTCCGAGAAAGTATTATTATTCAGTAAACGGTAAATACACATTACAGGACTATTACAGTAAAGGCAAGCATAAATTGAAGATGTTAAAAATTACATAAATTAGCTCAATACCTAATATTTCCTTAAGTGCCAAAGGAAAAGTTTTAGTTCTTTTCTTTAGGCGATTTTAGTGAATTCATTTTGTATTTCAGTGTATTTAGTGCGTATTTATCCATGTTAGTGAATTGTTTAACGATGTATTGAAAAAATTAGAGCTATCTAAATGCATTTATTAGAATTCTGGATATTTTATGAAAGGCAAACGAAGACTAAACATAACATGATATGTTAATTGTGGTTGTATCGCATGTTTTTGAATGAATAATGTAACAGGAAAAACGATGGAACGTTAAAATGTGTTCTCACCAATTCTCATCGGAGTTTTGCGTTGACGACCGATTGTGCTGTGGCGTGACCTAATGCACTTACGGGTCTATTCTGGTACCCCGGTTGGGTTGGGAGACGTCACTTTTTCCGCCCGTTAACGACAAGTGCGATTCTCGTACCCGTTTTTCCAACCGGTTGGGATCTCGCTCTGTCAAAAAAAGGACTCCGATTTCTCGCCAGCTCTGTACCTGGCGTAAACGCGATTCGCTAGCGAGGAGTGTTGTTTCGATATCAGAACTTATCAAATTTTCGTTTAAAATGGAGGTTGCTAAGACGTTAATTGTGTTTTGAAAGGGTTTATCTGGATAAATGTAATCCCTTTGACCAATCTGAAGAAGAATTTATCAATTACTTTAGATTTTTTTTAAAAAGTAGTTAAATCTTTTATCGAATTTAAATAATTTAATCTAATAATTTAATACGACAATCTAAAGTAATTAAATCTTTAAAATTAGTTAAATCTTTTACTACTCCATCAAGATAGTCAGTAATAATAGTTGAAAATTAGCTAAGATCAATTACATTTAAAGATTTAATTACTTAATATTTTTTTATTAAATTAAATTAGGGCAACATTATAACATTTTTTTTACATTGAGTGTAGAATGACTTTCCTCTTTCCGTATATATATCATTACAATTTTTTTATTTGGGTTTTAATTCAAAGAAATTTGTTAAATATTTACAAAGTAATTGCAAAATCTGACAATAAAAAAATTTTCTTGTTCCTTGATAAAGATGTAATTTTTTTAATATTGTGAAAACTTGCTGAATGTAATAACTTTTTTCATGTTTTATTTTCTTATGTAATTGGAAAAATAAACAAATGGTTTCAAATATTAATTTATAATACTTATCCATTTTAAAATAATTGGCATGGAAAAAAGTTTATTACTTTTCCTCTCTCTAGAAAACTGATAAAATATTGATAAATATTGATAAAAATATTGAAAAATGATATTGAAAAAAAGACTGCAATTTATGTTCTATAAATGTATAATATTATTATAAATGTATATTTTGTTAAATTTAAATGGTTTACCCCCCCCCCCCTTAACAATGGACTTATGAAAGAAAGACAGATGCTTTATAATGCATCTTATAAGAGCAGAAGTTAAATCTTCCCACCTCTTACCCTTGGTGTCTTTTGAAAGATGCGATCAACTTTCCCACTTAAAATTCTTGGATATTTTTCAAAATAATCCAACATAATTTCGAATTGGAAGCAAATGTACGCTTCGCCATAGTTTGTTTTGCGATTCAAAACTCGAACTGAATCTGAAATTATAAACAAAGATATCGCATGACGATCGCTTGATTTGCTGCGCGCGCAGCAGAAATACGTCACTTCCTAGCGTAAAGCGAGATGTTCGAAATGACCGAGGTACGAGAAACAGACCCCTTCTTTCGGTCGAGAAAAAGCCATTAATGTCCCGCGGTCGAAAGGCGAAACGCTCCTAACCCAACCGGGGTTCGAGAATAGACCCGTAAGACTAGCAGTCATGATTATTTCATCCAAACAAATAATCATGACTGCTAGTCATGATTATTTGTTAGCAGTCATTAGCTAGTGTTCGTCGGTTGAGGATAACATTCCATTATGACTGTTAAAATAGCCCTTGCTGAATATTTGCTGCCTTGAATAAGATTGGCAGTCATCGTTGAAATGTTTGCAAAGCGAAGAGTTTCTAGATTATCTGCTGTAGCGCTGCTAGTAGTTTTGTGTTCCTTTTTAACAAAAATAGCTCGAATGTGTTAACTGTAATGGCTTTTATCGCCAATAAAAGTTTCCAATCACGTTTTTCTTCATCTCAGAGTTTACTGTTACTAACTGACTTCAATTAAGACTATTGTTTGCTGGCAGGGGTGCTCACGGGAGAGAGGGCAGTGATGCCGACTCTCATGTGTAGTCCTCCAATCGAGACTAAGTTCTCAATTTTTTTCAGTTGGAGACAAACGGGCTTTATAGCAAGCATACACCTCAATCATACCTTTATACTAAACCTAAACACTATTGATCCTCAAATGTGGGATGACATTATTTTCTTTCCGACAAACTTGAGATGTCTGGTTTACTTGGCAATGTATTCAATGGAAATTAGTTTCAATTTAGAGTTCACTAGTTTTTTCACAATTACAAGAATATCTTGGTCTTCATGGTTCTTCTTTTTATTTCTCCAGAAATAATACGTTTCCAGGAGACTTTCAGTTTGATAAATCATTATACTTCTGATATACTTTATCAAATCATTTTCTTGAAAGGTTTCTTTTGAGGTTAGTATAAGACAAAATTGTGTTGTAAAGCCACACGTTTCAGACCGCAATCCATTTCTGTGTGCATAAGTTCCATTGCTACTTCTGTTTTAAAATTGTTTTGGTGTCAACTAGAGTGCAGATTTTTTTTCATTTTATTTCCGCTTTACGGTGCAAAATTGTTAGTCCGTCAATTTAAGTGCTCACTATTTGACTAAAGCGTTTGGTTTTACGATGTATATAAGGCTTTTAAATAACCTTCACAATTTTACATATGCAAATATTTTCAAAGTATTTTGCTATCGTTGTCGTTTTTAATCTTATATTATTCTACAAATCATTAGAAGTTAACTGCATTCATTACAATAAACAATCGTATTAATTCTGTATGATTTGAGTGAATTCGTCAGTTTTCTAAGTCTCCAAGGTGAATGCGCTGCCTCTTTAGCACTATGGTTATTTGTTCAAGACTTGGCGATAACAATAACACAAGGCGATTTCTAGATTGTTCAAAATCCCTTTTCAACTTTCGTCTAATCCGCTTAATTATACTTACCTCTTTATCATGAAAGATGCATAGATATCATAAAAAATCTTCGCTTAGTTCTATTTTTGTAGTAGTTCGTTTGATGTATTGATAATTTATAATTTTACAATTCTGGACAAACGATCGCCTTATATATTATATGGAAAATACAAGTTGAAGGCGATTCATGAAATGTAAGGTTCGGTTATAAAGTCACGATACTTTAAGGCAAATAATGATTCAAATTTGAGGAATATGTACTGCAAAATGAATTATTTCAAAGAAACTTTAACCGAACAGTCAATTTGTTATACGTGGTTTGACTAATTTTTTAAAAACTAAAATTCGTGCATATTCAATTAATTCGTATATTTTGGGCATGTGGTATTCTTTGTTAAGGCCATGCATCAAATTATTGTAGTAGTTAAATTTAAGCTGAAATAAAGTCACTCATAGAATCTGTAATTCGATATAATAATTTCATATAATCCATAAATATCCAAGTGTTCGATGGAAGCTTAGTAGTTGATACATTTTCATAACAGATGTCCACTAATTAGATAGTAAGAAAACATATTCGTACATACAATAAAGCAGCTAAAACTGATATTTATGCAATTAACTTTCTTCTGCAGGCTGAATAAAATTGTTTATGCATTTGTGGGTAAAGTTCGAAAAAGGGATAGGGCGTGTCAATATAAAAAGGCACAGAGAAATAGAACATATATCAGCAAATAATCAAGGCTTGCATTGACGCTCTAAGAAATTACATATACCGCCTGTGTGAAAAGCCATTTCTTATAAAGAATACTATAAGTCATCAAAATTCTCTATCATTCGCCAATATCTTCTGAACTATCCTTCTACTTCTTTCTTCCTATTGTCATAAAAAATTTTAAGACGAAAGGTAACAACACGGAAAAGCAATAAGGAAAATGCAGTACAGATTTGATAGAGCATCTTAACAATTTCGAATACAATTACGTGTTTGATACTTGCATCGAATTACTGGAATTTAAATGTTCAAATCTGTAACTAAGGGATAGTAGCATTTAATCCATAACACAAAAATCACACGGGTATTCATAAATATACCATGTGTAATTCACACTCTTGCATGGATTACAATAATAATAAATACACTATACAGTATGCATCATGTAGTGTTCCTTAAACATCGATAGTGGAGTCGACAATTTTACCAAACTATCGACTGAGCTGTCGATAGTTTCAAAGCAATCGATATTGTCGATAGTTTTCTCCCGGGCAATATTATCTATAGGCGCATTTTCACTCGATAGTTGCAGTCTATTATTTCAGTTAATAGTTTTCAAACTATCGATAATTACAAACTATCGACTGAAAATGCGCCAATCTATAGTATTTACCGGAGGAAACAATCAATACTATCGATAGTTTCGAGAAAGTTGATAATATCGATTGTTTCAGTCGATAATTCCGAAACCAGATACTATATATTTGGCTTCGATAGTATCGATGCTTAAGTAACATTAGTGTCATGCCATTAGCAGATACAGGGGTAAAATAGTTTTTAAGTTGAAATTATATACTAAAAAGCTGCATTGAAAAATCTATCGTGTGTGAAACATCACTAAATATTCGCATTAAATTTAACCGCAATATTCTTTTAAACTAGAATACCAATTTGATGATATAAATCTTTGAACATAAATAATTTCGAGTTTGCAAACTATTGTTATTTTTATTCTGTTTTAATTAACCCTCCATTAGTAGATACGCGTGCAGTTTGCAACCATTAGCTAATTTTAATGCATTGCAGTTTAAATGTTTCTTACATAATATTTATTTACAATCGCATTAGGACTGATTACCCAAATGAATATATCTTAGAAAATTCTTCAAAATATATTGCGACCATTTTTTAATGAAAATTATTGCAGAAAGTTAACGAAATTAACGGAGGGTTAAGAAGAAATAAGAATAGAAAAGAAATAGAATAAAGGCATTTTTAAAGAGTTTTTTTTTATTGTTCGGGCTACTGATAACAGAGACAGAAATTTTCAAAAACATTTTTATTCGCAAGATCTTACATGGCATTAAATATAATTTGATTTAAATTAAATACAATAAAAAAAACATATAAATATACTTTAAAATATCTTGTGTAAGGGGCACATGGTAAATAAAAATTTTCGTGACAATATATTATTGAATCAACATTTAATCATCAGACATAATTCATTTCGCCTTCGTCATTAACAGTTAAAAATAAATAAATAAAAATATAATAAATTAACATGAAAAGTCATTAAAATAATTGCTGAAGATGGATAAACATTCAGGAATTTAAGATCATTAATGTGCTTTCGAGTTTACGAACCTATATCCTCCTACAAATATTGTTTACTAGGCATGAAGGTATTGTGAACAAACTACTCTTTTTTTAATTAGAAGAGGTTTTCAAACGAAGCTTTAATACTCCTATAATGATAAGGCATTTGACGAATAGTTTTATCAACATTTCAAAATCGAATGCTGTATTCAATAACGATGATCTTCTTGCATCTTCTAGAATTTTCATATCATCCATCTTCTTCCACACGGATTTCAAATCCTTTTCATATGCTCGGAGGAAGCGCATATATTCTACTGGCGATGCATCAGTGTTAGTGCATGTTTCATTATGAGATATCATATTTCTTATTTCTTCGAAACACTGAATCCAAACTTGAACCTCTGAGTCTCCAGCTATTTTCCACAAATTGAATTTTTCTACAAGTTTATGAGCTATTGCTGTTAAGTCAAAAGTAACATTTTTAAACTCTTCCGTTATGTATACTTGCCCTTTAGTGGGAATTTTTTCTACCACATATGCTATCTTTTTGACATAAAGAAATAAGAAATTTAATTCCTTCTGAAATTCCGAGAAAGATTCAAAAATTTCGTTCATACAATCATTTCGTATTGAGATAAGCTTAGTTAGTTTATTCATAAACCAGTGTAGTACATTAGAATCCGAGTCATCAATTTGTTTCAAGATCACGTTACTATCATAACGGTCTTCTACAGAAGTTTCTGTTTTGAAGGAGCTAACAGATGGTGAAATTTGACTTAGAAAATAACCTTTAATTTTGCAAGGACTGTTCGTTTCTGGTACTCTCTCAGATGTATTAATACAAGGCTTTTTATCTGAAGGACTAAATCGAGATTCGGAATTTTTCGGTGATATCGTAGTAGATGGTTTTATACCATTTCTTGGAGTATAATCTTTATCAGTCTCTGGATTATTCGGTTTTGGAAAATTGTTAGGTGAACTAATAGAAGTATTCTTTTCTGATGGGCTAATTTGATGTTCGAGAGCTTTAGGTGATATTATTGCTTTTGAAGTTCTAGTAGATGGCGATATCGTTTTTCTCGGTATATAGCCTTTATCTCCGGTTGGGGAAGAAGAAACATGAGTCTTATTCCCTGAAGGGCTAAATTTACGTTGTAAATTTTTCGGTGACCTTTCGACTTTTGATTCATCCAAGGCATCACTTCCAATACTGTCTTTTGCTGAACTAATGTCACCTGTATCATTCTCTGTTGTTTTACCAACTCTGAATTCCCTTGGTGAAATGCTGGAAGGACTAGGATTTTCTTCCGATTCATATTGTAATTCGATATCCAATTCGTCCATTCCATCCGAACATATTATTCTTGGTATGGCACTGAAATATAACTTATTCCTCCTCGGACTAGGGGACTTTCTTTTCTCTTCGGAAATTACAATTGTTTTACTTCTTCCTATTGGGCTGATATTCATCTTATTACCAATAAACGAAACGCCTTTTATTTTTTTATCTTCATCTGGATTGATGCCTATTCTGACTTTTTCAACTGGACTGACAGACAGTTGAATTTGTGATTCCGCAGAATTATTACAAGGAATTTTTGCTCGTTTAACAGGGCTTGGGGTATGTTTTTCATTCGTAGTCAGGTTCGGAATCTTCAAGCTTTCTTCAAGAAGTTCACAAGAATCTGGCTTAGTTGTATAATTATTAACAGGATCTTCAACAATTTGTCCAGAGTTATCACAATTTTGAACATTAGTTGGGAACATATCAGACATTATGTTGACTTTCAGAGGTATGCTGGATTCACAATCATCCACATTAAGACCAGCAAGCATTTCAGTGGTTTGAGCAGAACGGGGAGATTCTTGATTTGCTGTATCGGGATTGTCAACCATTTTGGATGCATTAGGGCTGATAAATTTTTGATCAACTGTAGCAGTTTCATCAACAGCGGAATTAAGACAATGACATTCATTGTTGCTTGCATCCGAATCACCAATCCATTTGGGACTTTTGGAAGTAGTAGGCTGGTTAACAGATACTTCATCTGCTATATCAGTAACATCAATAATTGGCTTGACTATTGTTCCGGTAGTTTTCTTGGGACTGAAAATTCTCCTTTGACGTATAATTACCGTTTCGGTTTCCGACACCGTACTTTCTGAAGCTTCTTTCGAGGTATCACCATCCGACAAATATTTTCGAGGATTTCTTTTAACAGGAGTAGACAAATTTTCACATGATTTTCTTATGCGAAAAGAACTCTCCTTCTGTTGTTTACTAATTACCGAATTATTAGGACTCAAATCAAAGATGGATTGGCTGTTTTGTTTCATAAGGAGATAAATCTGCCCAGGAGGTTTTCCGTATAATAGGGTCTGGTTTTTCTGAAATATTTCAAGACATTTTTCACCTTCTCTTAGCGTTTGTTTTGACAACTGTGCTACATGACTTAAAGCATCATTTCCTATTATTTCAGGAAAATAATATCTTCCTCCACTCATAGTTTCGTTAAATATTTGATACAATTATAAAGCAAGTATTTCTCAATCAATAAAAACGTATAATCCCGGCTAAAAATTATTACTCGGTTTTAAAATCACGCCATGTAGTTAAACAATGGTTCGCTGCTTCTAAGTGCATAATTTGTGTGGAATACATGAATCGATTAAGATTAAATGTTAGCACAACTGAGATTTTTTGTCGATGAATATTCAGTTTTATTATCAGTATTGGCTTTGCTTTTGCACAACTAAGGTCGCACTAGAGTGTTATGAGAAAGCGCGAAAAGGGTGGGGATTATTTGTGCTAGATTGTTTTGCAAACAACTCACATATGCTCGGTTCATTATCTTCTATTTAGGCGCTAAATTGTTAATAAATTTACGAATCTGAATTAAAAAAATTATTTTAATAATCCTAGTTTATGTTCTATCTCTTAGATATAGAACTATTGTTTCTGATGTCGTTTTGCTGGTTGACCGTATATAAGATTTCAAAATATATCCAACAATCCGCAGTTTAGCAAAACTCATCTTCGCTGAAAATTCATAAATCTGATGATTTTGATATGCATTCTTATAATTTTTCTATACCACACTCTATTGTATGACAATAAGAAACTTTAATTTCTATTATTATATAATTCATATTCAATGAAATTCTTTATGTAAATTGATGGTATGTGGCTTGAAAAATTTTTAATTTTTATAAGAAAAGAAATTATTTTACAGAAAAATGAAATTCGTATCGATAATCTACAAGAGTCGGAAATTTAATATTTGTAATATATAATATCAGTTTATAACTAAAACTGATACAACATAAGCACTAGCTTGAAACGTTTATAGTCCTTCCATGTAATCGCCAAGCTAGTACCTGTGTTGTATCAGTTATAATTTTATGGCTGTCACAATTAAATGTGACAAGGTCTCAGAGTCGGGGCCCGTGGCTTACAGGTCCGAAACTCGATTCCATTGAAGATTCGCCATGTATGATTTGACGGGCGTATGTTTCCGATGTCCACCAAATCTTACGTAGTGGTCACACCCACCTTCCCGTTGGTGCGGCGCGGAAGCCTGAAGAGGGGGCGCTAGCCCAAGTGTCACCCTTGTCATCTGACCGTAGTTAAAATTGCCATGTGTTTCACAAAATAGTCCTCGTATTGCTTCAAAATTACACGTCAACTAAATTAAACTGTAATTATAGCGTTGCCACGTTTAAATTTCTAACCCTCATACATATTTCGTATATTCAAAAGTTGTTATTGGATCTAAAGAGAAATATTCCCACAACTTATTTTTGTAAAATATGCGTTATTAATTTAGGATTTAACTGAATATTTATCTGGAAATCCATTTCATTTAAAATATTTAATTCTCTGATTTATTTTTGAATCTTGTAAAGATAGAAATGTAGTTAATCACATAGCGTTAACATGAAGAAGCCCCACATCTCAATCGAAGACCTTGGTGTTGATTTATTTCTTTAATAACATACTGTGTCATATTTTGATCAAAACAAAACAATGAGGTTGATCGATATTTAGTAATTATCTTTGTGAGCGGCAGGTTATAAAATATTCACAAAATGAGAACTATGTCATAAGTCTTCACAGAGAGTCATTAAAGAAAAGTTGAGTATTGAAAACCAATTCTGCTTTAACAATGTATCATGTTCTTCAACATATTGATTTCTGAAATTCAATATTCACGGAATGCTTACACGAGGATCATCCAGAAAGTATGGTTCCATAAAGCCGTAAACAGAATGTTAACAGAGTCAATGGGAATATTCATCATAAAAACACAGCATAAATCAATCTACATTTCAACGTATTGAAAAGTACATTACAGTATGCATCCTCATAGCAAGAGATTAAATTTTATATTCCTCTGTTGTGAAGTCTTCGGTTTGCAATGATAACTGATGTGTGCTGGATATCAGATAATTCGGCATCTATTTGGCGCAGAGTTTCTTGAATAACTGGCTCTCTTAACGATTTCTAATAGGAAGAATCGGATATGTGGGAATGGCTGCAGAGCTCTCTAATCGCCAAGCAGCTGTTATATACGTACTTCTCTGGTTCACCAGCTCCATGTGAACGTCATTATAAAAAATTACCGCCCATAGTTCTCACTGTAAACATTTTTATGATTTTCGAAAGATTAACATCACCTACTGCTTGCTCATGACTCCCGGACAAAATTTAAAATTTGTTCATGGACCATTCTTCGCAATCAGCGGGACAAAGAATAAGAGACAACATCTACAGAACTAGAAGTGAAATAACTGGAGTCATCTGAAAATACCGACTGTCGTGTTCGTTTTGGGTTGGACTTCGTAATCTTGAACATTGGTCAGATGGCAATGAGGGACCTCAGTAGGCACTAGCAAGGGGAGGATGTTTGTTTGATCCATGACGGCAGAGTTAATTTACAATAGGAACACTGCATTTATTTGGCGGAATAGTTTGTCGGATGTGGAACTATACAGCTCCGAAGTCTTGTCCTTGCTACAAGGCCATTCCAACCATAAATGACCTTGGGAATCATTCAATACGTCAATTTAATAGAATGAAAAAAAATACGCTGAAAAATGTCAAATAAAAGTTGAAATATGCTTAAAATGGTATTTGATTCTTCTTAGGTTTTTTTGCTGTAAGCTTTAATTCGTTTCTTATGAATATTTGCTTAAATTTTCGCTACATATTTAAAACTGATTTACTACACCATTTTCATTTGGTGTGACTTTCTATTAGTGTGTATTAGCAAAATAATAGTTTCATTTGGTGTAATTAAATTTAAAACAACCAATGCCAAACGTTCCTTATCTATATTTTTTACCATTTTTTTAAAAATTTAGTGGAATTAATATTAAAATTTAATACAGTGAAATTAAGATATTTTTTAGTTAAAATAATTATTTCCAATTATCTAATTAACGGTTGAAAAGTTTCTTCTGTAAGTGACACTGGACACATAACCTTTTGAATTAAAATCGTTGCATAACCATATAATAACATATACAATTTCAGAAACAAGTAAAAATTAGTTAAAATGATACACAAATCAAGAGTTATTATCCTTTAGAAATGCTCTTAAGAACTTAAAGTGCAAATTAAAATTTAAAATATAACTGAAGTTTAAAGTGTAATTTTGTGAATAATTCGTGAGTTAGTAATCAAATTAGATTATCCATTTAAGCGAAAAACCTGATATCGTACGCTTCCATGCGTGAAGAACTGCTAATTATCTGAACTTAAAGCACCTCACCTGGCTATTAAATAAAGATCGAAACAAATCGTTCATCTTTTCAAAATCTTAATGCAGATTTTATAACAATGATTATGTGTATGTTTTAAAATAAGAAGAGTACAAAATGATAGATTTATCTGAGGAATTTCTAGTAGAACTCGCGATCCCAAACTGCCACAAGCAGTTCGTAAATTTAGTGGTCTTAAGTTTTCATTTATAATTTGTTTCATTTGGTATTTTAATGCATTAAAATCCATCAGGAGAGCTCCCTCCTCGACTTTCTCAGCTCAGGTGTCGTCCTCGTCATCTGACCGCGGTTCAAAATTACGACGTCCGTCCCTACATTGCCCTCGTGTTACTTCAAAACGGGACGTTAATCTGACCTAACCTAACCTCGACTTTCTCGTATACTTACACGTATTTCGCCTTTTAAGCTTTACAGTATAGTGAAGAAATCAGAGTAGGCATTTTGAATAACCTTACCATCTATGACTGATTGGGCTCAAAATTTAGAACGGGTTTTATAATTCTCTTTCAAGACGTTAAACCGAATTTAATTGTTATTATTTTCAGTTATTGCTTTCAAGTGCAAAATACCGTTAGCTTGGGATTTGACTCAAAACTAGAAATACTTTTACAATTGTCGTGCCAAGGCCACATACCAAGTTTTTGAATTATTTTTTTTTCGCATTCATTCTAATAAACAGCTAAAAGGCAGTGAAGCCTTTGGCGGATTTGGCTTAAAATTTGGTGTTTAATTTTAATCACCTGCTTTATAAGTTACCGCGTTCGCCTTCATACGGACGGTTAGACAGACAGAGACATATGGATTTCGTAAAAAATTTAATAAAATTCAAATTTATTTGTAAATATTGTACCACACTTCATCCGTTTAGGTAGTTACATTTTTGAGTTACAGTGTTAAGAGACAAGTTCCATGTCTTTTTTGAAATTACGTTGCTTTCCTTTTGTAAACTTTGTATGCCAAAAAGATAAACTGTAGAAAATGCACGACAACATGTCCACCATGACAGTTGTAACTCTTGAAACGCCGTCTTCTTTTCAAACAGAATTAATGAATTTGGGATTTACTTGCTACCTTACTGTTAAAATCTGGTTGAATGTTGGTAGATACACTTTTGAGCATTTCGTTCCTGCTATTTAAATCTAATCAATCTAAGATACATTTGAATTTCCCGTCTTGAATTTCGTCTCCTGAATTTTGCCCAAATAATTATGTGATGATTTGAAATTATCTATGGTGTCAGTGACCTTTGCTTCACCACTGGTAAAGCCTGTGTTTCTGCTGGTTTAGCAATTTATAACACTTTCTGTAATTTACCCTAAGAAAAACATTTTTTTAATTCATTGGTTTCTGATAATAGACCTTATGCACCGTTTGGGTTCGAGAGTATAGAAAAACAGCTGTGGAGGAATAAACAAAACGATCGGCCTATAAGCGACTCAGAAATAAAAGCAGTTCTGAGTCAGCTGTTTAAGACTGACCAATGGCTGCCACCGGGAGGTCACGTGTCGGAGGATGTGACGTCACATGCATAAGGTCCATTCCTTACCTGTCATTCGAGTACATTATCACTTCAGAAGACAGCAGCTATAGCTCCTAGCGCCTTCCACTTAAGTTACGATGCAACAGTGGTCTAGTGGTAAGGTGTTGGCCTTGGAGTTAGAGGGTTAGATGTTTGAAACTAGATTCTACTGAAGATCCGCCATGCATTGGGCATGTTGTTAATTCATACGTAGGAGGTCAGACGCCTTCCCAGAAGTCTGGTGCGGAAGTTTGGAGAGGTGTACCAGCTCAGATGCTGTTCTCGTCATCTGCCCGCGGTTCAAAATTTCGAGGTCCGTCCCTCGAATTTCTCGAAAAAGGGACAATAATATAACTAAACTATACTTGAGTTAAGACCCAACAATACATGTTTATTTGGACTCGAAGTTAGAGGGTTCGAAGTTTGAAACCAGATTCCACTGAAGATCCGCCATGTATTGGGACTGCTGCACGTTAAACCATACGTAGGATGTCAGACGCCTTCCCTCTGGTCTGGTGCGGAAGTTTGGAGAGGTGTTCCAGCTCAGATGCTGTCTTCGTCATCTGATCGCGGTTCAAAATTTCGAGGTCCGTCCCTCGAGTTTCTCGAAAAAGGGACGGTAATATAACTAAACTAAACTTGAGTTATGACCCAACAATACATGTTTATTTAGGATTGTCTAGGCGCGTTCTAACACTCTTAAATTTTATATCATGTTCTTTGAAACACCCCTTATTATTTAATAAAGCATATGTTAAATTAGCTTAGATTTAAAAACAAAGTGATTACAGTGATGTTTTTCTTGGGAAAATTGAGAGGAAAATATCACGAGATTCAATTATATTTACCTGTTTAGATTCGTTTAAAGGAAATGAAAGCACATGAATTTTTTTTTCTGAAACAAGAGCAGGGAGTTTTAACTTTAAAATCAATTTGCATAAAATATTTATAATTTCCAGCAAAACTTACAAGCGATACATAATGTCAATTCCCAGTTTTCCTCCAATATTTAATACAGATTCTTTGTCTCATATATTAATTATATCCCCATCTTTATGGCGATATTTTGCTTTGGAAGTTGAATTTTACCCGACATAATGTGGGTTTTATTACTTGCAGAGCAGCATAAAAGAAACACCTTTGGGATATATGAAATATTTGATATTAAAACAAATAAAATTTGATACAGAATTTGAGCGTAAAACTCGAAAAAATAATTAAATTTTTCATTGACTTCGTTACATTCACTTTAGTACAAAGAATCGAAATAAAAATAATTGTTTAAAGAGCATACGACGCAAACAATTACATAGTTTTATTTAAACTTTATTGGGAACGTTGAGGTAAATAATAAGATAGCTGAAACTTTACTCACATGAGACAAATGAATGCTAAAAGTGCAGCACAATGAAGAAAAGTTATGCATTTTTCAATGGCTATTCAATACGGTTAAATTATTTAGGTATATTTAAACACTTTCAGTAATTATGAGGTACATAACAAGATAACTGAAATCTTACTCACATGTGGGAACATCGAAAGTTATAAATATATTTCATAATTCTTTTGTCAGGGGAAATATTTTTCTAATAATGGGATTTTATAGACTTGATAAAAAATATTCAAATCAAGCAAATTCCATTTAATTTGTTTTACAAGTAGTTTTCTGCGATAAGAAAAATTAATTTAAATTTCCTTAATGTTCTATCTATACTAATTTTGTTACTTTTGATTTGCATTATTAGATCTCTAAGATCAGAACAATGAATGATTTTGTATTTAGAGAGTAATGCGTAATATTGTTGAGAAATTTGACTTATTATAGTATCAACTACAATTACTTTACCGTCATTTCACTCCGAGAGCGAATATGAAGAGTTGCGCTGTCCATTAAAGTTCTTAAGATACTCTGTATGTAATCAATAATTTACAATATGGAAAATTTTGACGTTTTATCCTTTTATGCAACGTGCAGTCAAAGCAATGTTTTATTCTGAAGAAGTGCATTTTGGTATGATATAATAAGCATGACTGATATAATTTTCTTTGCCGTGGAGGATTCTTCATGCTTGGAACAATAAAAAATATTAATGATAATTTTTTTTTAAAATTCTTTTAAAATCCAATATCTTATTGACTTCAAATTGCTTAATTCCGGATTTTTCTTGACGCTAAAATAAATCGTGTGTCCAGCTGTTTACTCTATTACCACATATTTTATCATCATATGGTAATTTTTGAAACTTTTAAGCTACACTTCATTCTACACTTTTCGTAGCAGACGTTTCTACCTTTAAAATTTCAAATGTAATGTCATTGACATTGTTTTCGGCTAGACATTTAATATAATTTTGACAAACAAATTTTTAAATTCCTAAAATTCTACAATTCAGCTAAATTCTATCAAATATAGCATTTTTGATAAATAAACTCTACTTCCCACTATTCTTTCCAGAAGACCAGAGGAAATGTCCAATGAAATTGAGAGTTGTAATGACCACGTTGCTTAATTTTTGTGTTTTTTCCATGTTGTATCTTACAGATTCGGAAAACTGCAAATAATAAAAAATATGTCTGGAATTTAGCCTCAGCCCTAGGAAAGTGGAAAGCTATCCTATTTCACTAAAGATCCACCGTGTTTGTGGGACTGTTGCACGTAAATCATACGTAGTGGATCAAACTTCCACCCACTAGTTTGATGCGGAAATTTGGAAATAGGGTGCTTTATCAGGCATTGCCCTTGTCATCTGACCCCGGTTGTAAATTGCGAGTATTGTACCAAAACAGCCTTAGGGTTACTTCAAAACAGGACATTAATTCTTATGCCAGAACTTTAATGTTAACCGAACCACGGACCAAAACCACCAAATCTCAGCCACAGATGGCCAAACATTATCGATATTTCCCGAAACGGTTCCTTGTGATGATTGGGGTTCCGTCAATAGAAAAGTACACTTAAGTCTAAACATAATATCTCCTATTTTGATGCTAAGGAGTAATATGGGTTCATACTTTGAGGATTGATATAAATGATATCAAAGTTTCCCAATGTATTTTCAACTTTTGTATTCTATTGATCGTGCCTTTGAAATCGCCACCTGTTTAATAATGGATATACGTGATCCGTCCCAAAATATGTGTAAGCGGCTCTCGTATTTTCAAGAAACACCACAGTGGCAAGAAAAATGGAATATGGAAACAAATAACAAGCTCCATGTCATTAAACCGGTTCTCTCGCATTGGGTTACGAAACTTAACAGACGCTGTGACGTCGTGTTAACTAGACTTCGTATTGGGCATACACGACTGACACATAAATATTTGCTCTTTGCGGAGTCTCCTCCAACATGTAGCCATTGTGGTGGCATAATAACTGTCAAACACATCTTAACAGACTATGTGGCTGTTAATAGACGTCGGTTGAGGTACTTTTGTTCAAGCAGTTTCGACTTGTCATTTTTATTGGGACAAATTCCACGTTTTAACCTCTTCATGTACTTGAAGGACATTGGTGTTTTCCATGATATTTAGTTTTCTTATCTTTGAACTGATCTCTTTTAAATTTCTTGTTTTAGTATCTTTGTAGTGTCGTTTCATTCATCTCACTTTTTTACTTGGATTCTAACTAACGATTCTTTTAAGCACTTATTTTCTGTACCGATTCTTGGTTTTCGGCGCAGCTTATCCCATTCGAGTATCTTGTGCCAGGGAAAGTCAAATCAACTTCAAGAAACACCATGTGAAGATCCAACGGAGGTGTGTAGCTGAACTTTTTAGCTAAGGTTTGAGCAAGCTGAGTGGCAGTTTAGGTAAAGGAAACAGTAATGAAAAGGCTCCAAATAAGTACCGAAAGTGCACATTCCAAGTATAAATTATCGTAAGTATTAAAAGTTGGATCTTTAATCTAATCCCCTGTCCCTAACACAGACACTTGCCTTCTTCCCATTTGGTAAGCACGGTCTTTCAAAATTCTTCTGTGAATGAAGGCACAGCAGAAATGTAATGATGGTGGCGGCAACAGCGTATTACTGTTGTAAGAGTACTCGTAAAATGAATCAGTCGAATGAAATTTCTGAAATTTTTTAGAGATGTATCTTCTTTTTAAGATTTTTGCCTAAACCACATTACTGCTATATAGCTAATGTGTTGAACTACGGTCGCAGATAGAGTTATTAGAAAATACGATGACATTGATGTTTATTTTGGGGCATCCAGTGAAATTTCATATATTGCTTGAAATCAAGTAACAGTGAAGATACAAAACATTATGGAGTAATAAAAAATAAGTAAATATTTATCGTTATCTACAGATTTTTCATTACTTATTCTCAATTTAAAAAGTTACTTCCTATTTCTGAGAGTATTAAATGTCACGAAAATTGTTAAGATGAAGTATTCCAAAGAAATATAAGGTTTACGCTTCTGAAAATTGAAACTGAAAGTTCCAGATGAACTTCTTAAGGCTTTTATTGGAAATATATTAAAAACGAGCGAGACTAGAAAAATGGCATGGGCCTCCACATTTAAAATCAATTTTATTCATTCATTAATCACTCTCAGAGACATATTTATTATTCACTGGCAGTTTCCTCCGCATTGTTCCCTAAGTTACCGGTCTCGGAAATAATTATTTTCTTATTTCCAAGAGATATTTCATTTTGAAGACTTTATCTTTCCTCGCTGAATATGAATTTTATTACTGGTTGTGTTGTGTAATGAAAACGCCTTCGGAGGTTACTTAAAACAGGTAAGGGAAAGCTTATGAAGGAACAGAAGGCATTTGGGGAATCGCGAATGTAATAATTAAATTCTTCAGTCACTTGGAATTGTTCGCTGTATTACGAAGCAGCGTAGCAAAATGAAATATTTCAAGAGCTTAGTTCACAAAGTAACAATTGATGCATATTAAATTCCGCTTAGCATTCGTAAGATTTAGAAATATATGCATAAAATTTCGGAAATATGAGAAGTAAATTATATAACATTTAAAAATGGATTTCATGCTTTAACAGCGTTGAATACATTTGTATTAATTTATTATGCCAGTCAATGAAGAAATACTTTGAAAAGGGTCAAATTTTAATTCTTTATTTAGTATTGCTTTATTGAATGCGCAAGGTAAATTTACATTTTAGAATGCATAATAGATATGGCAAATTATCGCATAAATCATTAATTTCATGACTTTCTATCACTGTAGTCAAAGATAACGCTTTAAAGGCTTAAAGATTAGGTCTTGGAATTAAGATTGATTCTAAAGACAATATTAATTTAACTTTGGTGATTAAACTGTAATTGATTTTTTCTTGTATAGAAAATAGTAAATATATATAATTCTTATTAATATTTCCTAACAATAATGAACAAATAAGTATAAATACTAAACGAAAAGAAAAATCATTAAGAATAAAACTAAAATAACATACACCCAAAGCTTGTGGAGCGCGCAAAATGCAACAACCAACCAAGAAAACATTAAAAATACTAAAAAATACTTAACAAAATGAAAATTCGTTCGAAATTAATATTGAACAACGAATAAGTTTAAAACATCCACCAGATGAACTTTATCAAGGCGTGACTCATTTGCGAGGATTGAAAATAACAACAGCAATACTTTTCTGTATGAGATTCCGAAAAAGTCAAGAAAAATTCTCCAAGAATTTCACTGAAATCTCATGTGACCCAAAGATTTCCGATATTCGAAAGAAGAAGAATAAGTCAAGAAATTCAAAAAAAATATATCCTTAACCCTTTGATTGCATAATATTTTTGAGTTACTATTTAGATGCAACGTTTGAAAACATGTTCAAATACCTTTGAACCAAGCGAATTGGTATTTACTTGCAGGTCTTTATTAGTATAATAATATTCAACGTTTTAAAATTAATAAGTAAACCCATTAGTTTTCGAAAATCGTAGGTTGCAGCGGAAAATGAACTTGCATCCAATCCTCGGAAATCGCGGTATATTCAGTCAAATTGTTAATACCAATTAGTAGAAGTAAGCAAGAACAAAAAATTACATTCTACCACCAATAGATGCAGCATTTCTAACAATAATGAAGTATCATTAGACTGTACTAAATAACTTGTGTCACTATATGGTGTTCCACAAAACATCGGTAGATCAGATATTGCAAAATGTGTAATCCTTCTACTAAATAACGTGTGACACTATATAATATTCTCAACATATGTGGATCAGTTTATATAAAATGTTTATTTCTTTTTCTAAATATTTCACCGTCCTTATCGTCTGTATTTCTGTTCTCAGTGTTTCTTCTCCTCATTCAAAAACATTTCTATAGTACCTTGAATCGCGTCTAAATCTTCAGTATCATCTTTCCTGTTAAAGCAAAAATTGCCATTTGCTCAATCATCTAGATATCTCTCTGAATTTTAAGTATAATAATTTTTTCTCATTCTCAAGGATTTCTCTCCTGAATAAAATGTTTTCTTTGACTAATCTTGAGTATTATCTTTCACATCAAACCGAAGATTTTGACTTTTTGTTACATCGAGATTCCTGTCTGAAGAAAGAATTTGGAAGCCCTTCGAGGATTGCGCCATTTTTTTGTCTTGGCCGAATAAGTTCGACAATAATTCTAGACTATCTTCTGAAGGGCAATTTTTCTTTCGTTTTTGATTACGGATTGAAAAAAACTTTGGAATGAATCGGGAATAATAGCCTTTGTAGCTGAAAATCTCCCAAAACCCTTTTTCAAATCAAATCAATCCTGTCTGAATCATCTGTGTTCTTGAAAGTTCAGATTTTGAACTTAACAGGTCAGCTTTCACTTCATTTTCTTGTCTAGCGTCCTAAGTGCATGTCTGTTTTAATCGGAACAAAAATACAAACAGTTTTAAAATTAATTTGGAAATTCTGAAAGATAAAATTTTTCGTATTTTATTTCTGGTGTTGCTTATAGTGTCTCATGTATCAGATTCTTTGTATAAAATTCAATAAATTCCGAAATTATAAACATAATCTATGAATTCTACTAGGGTTAATATAGGAATAAATGATGTCTTATTACTGTTATCCTTTTCATTACCCAGGTTAGTTTTAATATTATGGGCATTTCTGAAACATGAATTGTAGAACTGTACGTTGGTCCAACATTGAAAGAAAGTGTGAATTGATCTAAAGACATACCCAGTTTTCTTCGCTGTCTTAGTAAAGACATATTTTGAAAAGATAATTTCTGCATGAGCATATTTCATTCTTTTCGAATATATTTTTTTAATCATATGCATCTTTATGTAAAGGTATACGAGAAAGCCAGATGATATTTTTTCATTTATTCATTTTTATTTGGGTATATATTTAGTATTTCATAAGATATAATTTTTCAAAAAAAGCCATTAGTGCAAGAGAGTTCGCCCTTTTATTACCTTTTTTAATGTGTCAGAAGAAATTTACTGAAAATCATCTATGCATTTTTTTTAATAGGAAATATAAATCAAAATTTTTTTCGCGTTAAAAGAAACTGAAAGTTAACAGATGGCGCTGCTGTTTTATGAGATCATTCGGAAGCGATGACATATTTGAATACTTCTGGAATGGGGTAACATTAGAATATTATTCTATTTTCGGCACGGTAAAATTCGACGGATTTCATTTATCGTTTTTACATTCTCATGTAATGCCAATAAGAGAAAAAAATGCAAATGAATTATGAAAATATGTTGCCTAGATAAGGGAAACATGTGAGCAGGAACTAATTTTATCTCAAGAAAAACACTAAAAAATATCCGAAATGAGTTAAATTTATCGATTTTCCTTGAGTCATAATTACAGACAATTTTGTTAAAAGGATACTTTTTATCTTAATTATGGTATAATCAACGGCAAAATTTAGGAAATAAAAATAATATGCACCCATTTTTATTTTCATTAATTACTTAATTTTGCGGAAGTAATGGACAGTAATTTACACCTTTTGTAGCCCAATACATTCTTCTTTAACCTGAAATTTTTCTGCTTTCACACCCCTTGTAAAGCCAAAAATATATTTCATATACGTTAATCCAAGTAAGTAATCCATCATGAAAAGTATTTGAAACTGCCTTTTTTTTTAAAAATAGTAGACTACTATAAACGGTTATTATTTTTCTTAACTATAATTGCAAACACTTTTTAAATTTATTTTAGAGAGCAAAATTGGACTATTTTGAATGAATTAGAAAATTTATGTCTCTGAATTTGAAAGCGTTATTTGTAATTTCATATGTAACTAATGTTTGGTAGCACAATGAAATCATTTTCAAATCCAATTTATGTTCATAATTTATAATCTAACCCCTTAACTTTGTGGTTTTCTGCACCATCTAATTCCGACATATCTTAAAAGATTCAACATCAGAAGCAGCGATTCCTGTGTTTGCGGAAACCTGGGAAACCCCTTACACTATGCTACAAGTTGCCTGTTTGCAATATCATACCACCTAACAAAACCGTCAGCCGACCCAGAACCACTTTGGTGGAAAAGAGTTATGAACAAAAACAATTCTAGGGCGAAAATCAGGAAACTCATCCACTTCATCGTGGAAAACGAAACATTCTTATTTCCAAAAGATGGCGACAACAACTAGCCACAGACCCAACTAACCCTATATACATATATTCTCTCTTCTTCCATACACAGGGCACGACCCTCTCAAATTCAACAACACAACGACATGAAAGACTGAACTTTAAAAAAATATTATATTCTTTTGTCCTAAATGTCCTGTTTTTTTGTATCTTTATATAGAAGTTGTATTGTTTTTTTTTTCTTTTTTTTGCTCTGGCGTTTTCAATAAAGTTTCACGCATACCCAAACAACCGATAGGGAGCCGTCCTGGCTCCGAGTTCGGGGGTATGCTGTGGTGTTATGCACCATCTAATTATAGGACCCTCTTCTGATTTGGGAATACGTTGTCGTATTAATTCAAATAAGAACCGGAAAAACATTTGAGATGTTTATTTATTACTGGTTATTTTTCAATCGAATGATAACGTATATGAATGACTTAATTATAATCATATGTGCAAAAAGGCCATATTTCAATGCACGAACTGAACTCGGGCATCACTGTTAAAGGGTTAAATACAAAGTCATTTTTTCTATCCAAATATCCACTAATCCCCAGTCAATATTAAATATTAACAGTTTTCTTTTTACCGTATTTTATTCAAATCAGGCTCCATATTACAACAAAATTCATCTTTGAAAACTATTTTTTATTTCTTTCACTTGGCATCGTGTAAATATTGTTGATATACTAGTTTGAAGAACACAAAAGTGATATGTATCTCTCCTCTGGCAATCAATTTGGGCCGCATTAGAATTAGCTTTTAAAAGCAGTTTTGCTATAAAGGAGTCACTAGTAAAATTATAGGCCATATTAATGGGGAAGAGGACGAGAAAAATTGCTGATTTTATACAATCCACGTTGACAGCCTGCTTATAAGATTCATTCTAGATAAAGATCCAAAGTTATCCAACCAAATATTATGTCTATGAAAACTGATTTCGCGCTGTACAGTGTGTTTGATAATTCACCTCATTTAAATGAAAAAAAGTACGATAACTTTTGTAATTGCATTTCTATAATTTTTTTGAAAAAAAGATGTAGAAAAGAGTTTTTTGCACTATTGTACCGGGCTAAAACTAGGTTGAGACTCAAATTTAGAAAAAGACCCGTTTTATAAACACTATTCCATTGACTATTGGGAAATTCCTTGTCTCTATTCGAGTGTTATGGTAATATATATCTGGCATACTTAAAAGTTATCTTTTTACACTCTAATCTGGTACCTTTATCTCGTGAAATAAAAATAGCTTTAGTGTGAGATCACTACTACAAACATTGTTAGAAATTGAATGCATATTACTCAAAAATATCTTTCAAATAGTGAAATGTCACCCCTGTATAATTTATTTAAGTTTGCGAAAGCAGATTTTCATATTGTTCATGTCATACCTGAAATCTTTTAAAAATTTTATATTTCTTCTTGAAATTTTCATGAAAATACTTCATTTTCATCTTAAGAATACTAAGTATAAAGTCTTACTACCGACCCTATTAGCAGAAGATATTGTAGGATATCTTTGAGATGCTGCTCGATACTCTGAATGCTGCACAATATTGTGAAGATATAATATCAATATTGTAGGGCGTCCTTGCGCTAATAAGAGTTGAATGATCAATACGATTGGAATCAATGTTTGAAAAATATGGTAGAAATTCTTACTTTTTACAGCTCTATTGAGAAAGTTACTTCAAAGTTGTTTAAAGCCAGTTGTTTTATGAAGGCGTCATACAAATTAAAAAGTACAGAAGTGTTAAGATTAAAAATACTCAATAGGAATCGACATGTCCCCTCACACCATCAACCAATGAATTAGCTTAGGTATTGTACTTGTTTTCAGAACATGTTTCAAAATAACAAGGACTGTCCAAATATATCTCTTTTGATGTTTCAGATAGAAAAACTAATTCAACAATAAGAAATTACAAGGGACTAATAAAAACGACTTATTGATGAAAGAGAAGAAAATTTTTAAATTAACGACAGAATAAATAAAATGCCAAATACTCGATTTTTCCAATTTGTAATGTTTTGCAATTGAGCTTAAAATGAAAAAAGATAATTTTTTTCAACGAAAGACACTAATGTATAAAAACATTTAATGTTTTTCCAAATACAAAATCTTACTATACAATACTACAACAAAATTAAACATATTGTTTCAGATGAAATTAATAGACAAATATTTTTCAATAGTTAGTGATTAATGATTCTACATACTTACACAATGTAAGTTATGAATTATTTAAAAGTTATATAGAATTTATAAAAAGTTCAGAATTTGCGCTATTTCCACTGCTTTGAAAGTCAGACAGAACTGAGACCCTCCCAGATGAAGAACTTGTATAACTCAGCATATCTCTGTTAGGGAAATTTGAAGTGGATTGTCAATATTTAATGTCTGAATCGATATCAAAAGATCGTTTGATATTGAATCTATATTTATTTTGCATAATACTATTTGATATTATTATAAGAATAATTCAGTTATACTGGATTTGATATAAAATCGACACAGCAGAAAAAATTAATAACTTTTCATATTAAGAACTTGGTGAGGAGTGCTGAAAAATTTATAGGTCGAAGGAGTAGCGTTTATATTTTAGTATGTTATCGAATACTTTTTTAAACTAATTATAAAACTGTTATATTATATATTTACATACAATTGCTAGTTTTCGAAAGATGATGACAATATTTACTCTAATGAAAATGCATTTCAAATATTTAGCTTACGTACGTAATTCAGACACAGATGAAATAGATGTTGACAATGTTTCAGTAAAACACTGAAGACACCATTGATAATAATCAGATTGAAATATTCTCTCAATAAAATAGCAGCTCAGTTTTTGTTCATATTTATCAGAAATATTTGAGAAAGTAGTAATTACATATAAAAACAAATAGAATATTTTTGCTGAATTTCATTGCAACACTATAAAGTAATCTCGATTGTCAATTTTTCAATTCGATTCTTTTTTATAAAGCAACTTACCGAAACTAACAAATTACCCTGCATTGCCCAGTCTTCTTTTAATATCGAATCATTTGGAAGAGGGGAAAAGAACAATACCATATAAATATTATATCATTTTATTTGTATGATTTTATTGATGAAAGATAGTTCAAATTTAAAATTAGTGGTATACAAATTATCTTCCATATTTCTCTACAAACTGCCATGCAGTATATAAAGTATGTTACTAAAAATCGCTATAGTTTCACTGCACCATTAAAACTGACAAACGGCAGGTCCTGCTTTAACTCGACCATTTAGCATCCTGAATATTTGACTAGAAATTTGTTTTTCACGCATTTACGACTAGACTGCCTGTTCGATTTCCTCTAAATTTGGAATGAATACTCGTTGAATTTAAAAACCACAATTGAATAAGGATTGTTTCTGACGGTTTGTTCGCGGCAGGGATTGTTTTAATGGTTCGAATACTTGTTGAATCAATGTCGAGTTAGCCATTCCGTCTATTTGTTTACAAATTTGTTTATTTCGCAGTCATGACCAGACTCGTTGTTCGATTTTCTCTAAATTTAGAATTAATGCTCTTTGAATTTAAAAACCACAATTGAATAAGGATTTTGGTTCTTACGGTTTGCCGGGAATGCTTTAATGGATTCAATGCTTTGTGAATCAATGGCGAGTCTGGCATTGCTAAAACATTAAGTTATTTTGGGAATGTCAAGCCATTTAATTTTAACTTTGTTAAAACTGTTAAAAGCAGACATTTAGGTGTAATTTTATGAATACTTATAAAAGCAGAGACTTTTGTAAATAATGTGCATTCGAAAAAAACTGGCTAAAAATTCAAAGACTGCTACGAACATCAACTATTTATTTTTTCACGAGAGGTCTACTGTTCACATACCTACTAGTTAACATTCTAAGTGGTAAATTAGTGAAGATTTTTCTCCATTGTATTTTTATTTAGACAGTTTGGAACATATCAACCAGATTTCTTATTTACCACCCGGGGAATTATTCTATTTTGTCCGCTTATTTCCAATCTCTGATATGCTCACGAATAGATAGCCAGTCAGTCGGTTAAAGGATTTGATTCAAAATCTGTACAGATGTGCATTTCTAGAAATTAAACCGTATGCTAACTTTTATATTTTAATTTAGTTCCTTTTGAAAATATTGTATTCCTATTCACACTTTGAATTTAAAAACCGCAATTGAATAAGTAATTTGTTTCTGACGGTTTGTTCGAGACGAAGATTTTTTTAATGATTTAATTACCGAGTCGGAAGGCCAGGCAAACTTCCTTTAAATAGAATGCGTCGAAATTGTGACAGAAAAATCAGTTCTGATATAAAAGCCACATATCGAAATTCATGTCTAAAATGCTACGGTTTTCAAGTTATAATGTTTAGAAACAGACAGACACAATTTTCCAAAAATGATTTTTTTTCAAACTGGGCGGGATTTAAAGTGTAGTGATTAATTAAAAGATGAAGGAAAATTTTTTGACTAGTACAAAACTTTTTTATCCGTATACGAGAAAGTATAAATGAATAATGAAGAAATTCATCCTTTGCATGAAAATGAGTTGGAACTTGGTCTTTAAACAGAAGCAATTTAACAAATTTAGGTTCGTCTGTAAGTTAACTTAATTAACTTTTGATTTAAGCATGAAAGTAACATGTTTAAATTGTGGCGCACCGTGCTGCGCCATCTTACTGTGATGTATATTAGCCAATATCCGCCTCCGAACTTTGGGAATTCCTTTTGTCTAGTGGTTAGGATCTTCGGCTCGGAATCGAAAGGTCCCTGTTTCTGTTCCGCCGCCAAAGTGGTGACCCGGACGTGATACGCAACAACAACAACTTTCAGTCCCACTAATAGATGGCAGCACCAAAGATCAGGTCAATTCCATCTTCTGCTACATTCACCAGATGGCAGCACTACAACTCCTACAGCGACGCAGCTCTCCCAATCCAAAGCCTATGACACATTTCATAGCACAAAAAAGCCTGTGACACATTTCAGAGCACAAAGTCTGTGACACATTTCATAGCACAAAGCCTGTGACGCATTTCACAGCACGCAAAGACTATGACCATTTCATAGCACAAAGTCTGCACGTGCCTGCGCATATGCATGCAGCACATCGCTTCCTTGATATTCAGATAATATCAAACAAACCTGTGGCGCACCGTGCTACGCCATCTTACTGTGATGCATATTAGCCAATATCCGCCTCCGGACATTAGGAATTCCTTTTGTCTAATGGTTAGGATCTTCGGCTCGGAACCGAAAGGTCCCTGTTTCTATCCCGCCGACAAAAAATTAGCCGAACACAGGTTAGAAGCTGGCTTTACCTCTAATCATTCAAGAGGTTTAACTATAGGAGAACATAAAGAACGAAGTCAGTCAGTAATAAAGTGCTGACAAAATGATGCATTTTAATTTCGTATATTTTGCGAAGTGAAAAGTGTCTAGAATTATTTAAAAAATTTGAAAGAAATAAAAGAGTTGACGATTCTGCATAGGACATTGTATCACGAATTTGGAGACAGATGCGGCACAATCACAGTGTGCGTATCAAATTAAGCGGAATTAAATCAGTTAACTTTATGAATGAAATAAATTAGTCTGTAAGATTGCTGTTGGGATTCCGATGTCCAAAAAAATTATATCTCAACTTAAGAACCGGAATTCCAACTAGAAAAATACACCTCAACTGAAACAAATAAAACATACGCAGAATATTATGTACATAGATTGCAGAAAAAAATATTAAAGATATTCTGACGAAAAATCAAAACTAGCTCAAAATAGTAGCAAGTAGCAGAAGAAACTAACTCTATATCAGATGATATTGCTCACAGGAAAAAAAGAAAATGCCAGATTTATAAAATAAGATAAATAAAATTAAATAAAGAGCGCGCGCTTTTGCAAGCTCTGTCAGTTCCCTACAATTGTTGCTATGACATGCTTAAGCAGGACTTGATGAACAGCGTGAGAAGTAATAAAAAGTTATATATATATATATATATATATATATATATAAGATAACTGAACTTATACAGGAAAATATTTGCGTAATTTCACTCTTCGTCTGACTTTAATTTTGTGATACTAACATCATATTTAGCGAATTCAACTGAACTGAAAATAGTTCATCTGAATTGAATTTATTTCGTAAATATTATTTCCAAGACTAAATGCAACTAAGTTTAACTTTATCGTTGAACGCAAGCAATTTTCATTTTGTAATAAATACATAGATACGTATTCAACTTCAAAGAAAGATTTATTATTTTAGAAAGATAAAATTGCTTATGAAATATTTCGATGCTTAGTTATTTAAAATTTGCCCATTGAATTTTACTTCAGATAAGATAAGAACAGAAAGAAAATGAAAATTAAAATGATATTTACTATCAAGAATCACTGGTAAAAGCCAGTGATTTTTCTGTCGATAATTTTACAAAATATTTACCCGAAATAGTTGGTATTTCCTCGTCAAAATTTTGCATTTTGTTTACAACCATTTAGTAGATGTCGTAAATTTTTGACTACATTTTGGTAAGTTCGATAACGCAAAATTTGAACAATTTAAAATTTGTGAAAATGTTAATTAAATATTCATGTTTAACAGTGTTACTTCAATGTATTTTATCATTTCTTACATTGCTGAAATGTAAAATCTTAAGATTAAGAAACAATATTATATTAAAAAAATTATGTTTTCTGAAGAATTAACTTACACTACGCAGTTGACTGTCAATTTCATTAAGTACGGAGGTTACTAAGGAAAAGTAAATAAGAAATTATATGAAGCAGCGGTTGAAATCTAGAAATTGGTACACACTCTTAAAACGCTGCCAAATCGCCAAAGCAAGACGTTGACCGCTGCATACCATTTGAGCCAAGCCGCCAAAGCCATATGCAGGGATTACCTGCATTAGCTTTGGCGACTTGGCGCCGTTTTAAGAGTGTGTACCAACTTCTAGATTTCAACCGAAGCAGCCAATCTGAAAATTTTTGTTGGCCTTAGAAAGATTTAATAAGTTGTAAATGTTCAGTGTAAAGCCATATACCACAGAAGAGCAATTCACAGTAAATTACATTGTCCCTTCAGCATTCCTGCAGAAATTTGTACTGTACTTTACTAGCGTATGGGAAAGAAAAAGAAAATAAAACAATAATCAATTACCATTCCATAGTATTTTTATTGTTTATATTTAACATTTACAGGTATTGATTATATATAACATTAACAGGTAAGCTTCTGCTCTGTCAGAATTTTAACAAGGAGCAATATAAGTTTCAGATATTTAATGAATTTAGTTAATATTAAGTATTAAGAGAGAGAGAGAGAGAGAAACAGTATTTCATAATCTACACATCCTTTGTTAACTTATTTAACCTGGAGTTTACGGTATACATTTACTTCGTTCGCTCTGGATATTTGCTGCATATGTTTTACTCTTAATTAGGATTATGTGGAGTTTACGGCACTCACTTACTTCCTTCCACTTAGAATCGCCAAATCTTTGCCGCCAAGAACGGCGATGAGAGAACATTTGTTTTGGGTGTGTTTAGATATTTTAACGAGTGACAAGCGCGCATGCGCACAAATTTATCTTTTCATCGGTGTTTTGCTCATCAGGCTATATTGTGCCACGTTTCGATTGGACTGTTTCGTTTAACTCTTCGATGCAATTGGTCGATAAATTCAAATTTGAATAACATTTCGTTTGGAATTCTTCGGAAGGAATATCGCTTCAGTACCGTGTATGTTATTCTGTGTGTTTCGTTTCCCAATGAATAAGCGAAGCTACGATTATTCCGCTATATTGAAAGAGAAGCCGCTGATGTTTTCCTAAGCTACAAAAATTGCCCGGTACACGCTTGAAATGCCGCAGGCATTGCGTGCGGAAATTCTAGTTTTCGGAATTTTTTAAAAGACCTAGATTCCTAACATTCAATGAAAAAGCGAAGCTCCTAGTTTCCTGCTATGCTGAAAGCGAAGCCGCTGGCGTTTTTCTTAAGTTAAAAAAATTTGCCCGGTACACACTTGAAATGCCGCAGGCATTACATGCTCAATCTCTGGTTTTCAGGTGACGCAAGCGCAAAAGAGCAATAAAAAGCGCACTGCACATCCATGATAGTATTTGGCGACGGCAAATGAAATTGTGCCAAGAAAAATTGGCGAGAAACAAGTTGGTATCGTCAACTCCACATTTACTAAATGCCCTTGGTTTTGAACATATCTGCTTTGTTTACTTGCTGGTCGGGAATAAAATATTTGATTTTATTATTTGTAATACAATTATATACGAATACAGTTTATAATTTTTTTTATCAAAATGACGCGTATTTTCATATTTGAGTCTATGATTTTCGAAATATCAATTTTGTTTACTATGAAAAAACAGCAACTTAAAAAATAACATATCTTGTAACCAAATGTCCATCAGTAATTTTCAACTTATTACATATTACAAAATAATCAACGTTCTACAGGATGCTGGAAATTCAGACTTTTTATGCATAAATTGCATTATGTATTTTTTGACATAAAATGACTATTTTTGATACATTCTTTTAACATTAGTATGCTGGCGGCTGTTTGTTTATAGCTCAATGGTCAATAAAGTGCGCCAAGTATAATATTCCTACTTTACGAGGTTGGCGTCAAATTTCCTTCATTGTTTCACAATTCTTTTATGATGTCCCGTTGCCATTTATTCTACTTACGTTTCATCCCGCAGATACTACATATTATCCCATCCACCAGGAGAGTTGGCGGATATCCTGCCAAACTTGCGCCTATCAGATTGGCGGAAGAAACTTCTGCTTTATATCAAATCCTTTGGCGACATTTTTTCTATTTTTGGTAAAAGTGCTCGACAGCATAGTACGTAAATAACCAATTTACAACTGAGCAGTATATCTCGCGAGTATACATGCTTACCATTACACCTTAATTGTTCATCTTATTCAAGTTTCATTTTTGATATGTTGTTTGGTTAGTCACTTGATTTCTTTCAATTTCTTGCGTAGATATTTTAGCATAATAAATTACGAGTGAAGACGAAATTAAAATGATTAGAAAAAAAAGTATGCGTATCCTGAAGAAAACCTTTAAGCATTTTGATTAACAAGGAGACGTTATAATGCATCGATTTAATTTTTAACGCAAAAATGTAGAATGAACTACAAGTAATTGACTGTAAAGATAATAAGTTTCCCAACAATTGTTTTTCAAAATACCAGACACTATCTATGGCAGCTTGATAGGAAACTCTTTCTATGTTATATATCCATAATTGATTTATAAAGAAATCAAAATGTTCTTTCAGACCATGCTTCCACATTCAATTGTAAAAATGTAATATCATGGAAATTGGTTTTCCTTTAACTTTTATATTTATGAAATAGTGTAATTTTTCAATGCAATTAAAACATTTTATTTAGTCTCTGAACCTTCTAATATTATATATTTGAATGCATTTAGATTAATTGGCAAGTCGTCCATCAGCAATGTCTTATCCATCGAAGTGCCACCCTCATTATTGCCCTTTTGACAGTCCAGCTTGTCCTCAACAGTGCAAATGTGCGTGTAATAAAATCAAACCTGATTGTGTGTCCATCACTGCGCAAGAGGCTTTGAATATTCCAGTAAGTATATCTTTTCTGCAACTATTCCGGTAGTGGGGCCACATTCATAGCCAAGCTTAAAAATGTTGGCTCTATTATCTAAGTGAGTCATCGCTAAGATTTGACAAGTTATGACTGGGACCCATTCATCAAAAAAGATCTTCTTTACAATAAATTATACCATATATTATTGTCTATATATTTAAAATAATCGACAATCCCAAGAATAGGATCGATTTCGCCAATCTGTATTTCATGACAGCTCATGACCCCATCAATGGTTGCTTGCGCCCGTCAGCCTCCATTTTTGAGAGAAATCCTAAAGCAATAATTCAGTGTATATTCTCTATGGAGAGAAACCTCTTGTCAGAGATCCCCAGTCCCTGTGGATTAATTTCGTCAGTTTTTATTTTATATGAATATTTTTAACGGCACATACGCCATCAATGCTTACCTTCCCCTTTTCAGACAGATATCTCAAAATAAATTTTCACTGTCTCCCAATCTCAACAACTGGACCGATTTCCTCAAATTATTTCGCCGTTTTACCAGTATACGTATGGGGTATTCAAATTACAGGTAAAAAGGTAGTCACTAAAGGTGACTACCCTATTAGCACAAGATATTGTACGATATTCTCACGATGTTATTCGATATTCGGAATACCGCACAATATCGTGAGGATATCGCAGCAATATTGTACAGCATCTTGTGCTAATAGAGTAGTTATTATTAAAATATAGTTGCTCTACTGCTGCGCGTGGGACATATATTCGAATGCATGTAGTCAGTATAAAATAATCCGTTCAAAACTAAAATCTTCGAATAATATCCGTTTTAAAATGTTATTTATGCAGTGCAAAATAACTTTGAATAATTTTGTAACAATCAAAGGAAGACGTATTTATGATCAAATTGATGAAATTTTTTTCATAGTTATCCTTTATTTAGTTTGCTATACATTATGTTTTGCATTTAGTAGTATTTATTTTAGTTTCAGAGAATCATCATTAGGATATAAGGCATGAAAGAAATGTAATATTCTTGCAGAGTTAACCCAAGTGATAGAACCTTCAGATTTCTTTAATATATAATTTTATATGTATAAATCAATTTGGCATAAAGCAATTAGCGTAGGTGTGTGTTTAAGTGAAAATGAATCGACTTAGCAAATAACGTCGTGCCTAGAATTCCTCCAAACTGGCTCAGCACGCAACAATCCAATTTTTTTATAGGATATGCCACGACCAGGAAATCACACTTAGTCGCCAGCGTAAAAATCAGAAAGCTATCGAAAAATTATGGCTCGTGACAATCATTTGATCCAATACACACCCAACTATATATATATGTTGCACTTTCTCCTTTTGCTGAAAATAATTACTACGTGTATTTTTTCTTCAACTCCGATTGCATTGATAAGTGGCCAGTCAAGCCGTTATTGCCCAATACACTACTTAGAGGCCTACCCACCATAATGCATGCCATTGTCGAGTATAATGTATTATTTTCAGCAGTGCTGGAGACCACTTCATTTAACACAGGAATATAGAACAGTAAACAATACAATAAAGAGGAATTTTTCATTGGTTTTACTTAAAACATTTAAATTTTATCGTTTATTTTTGCTTTGTACTATTTTTCACACACAAGATACTATTTCGGACGATTTTAAGTGTGAATTTCTTTGTTTTCTATGAGATTGTTGCACATTTAGGCAAGTTTCAATGACTGCAGTGTCTAGATTTTCCATTTATATTGTAATTTTGATAATAAACGTCCGAAAAGCACATAAATTTTATTTATAACCAATATTAATCACTAGAAGGATCTCCAGAGCAGCTAGCATGCATACAAAAGTGTTGGAAAACAGAGAGATAACAAAGTACGCATAAAAACGAGAGAGTCCATTTTCTTTTAATATGATGCATTTATTACTATTGGGTTTATCTTCTTGATAGACATTAAAAGAAAGCTACTAAATTATTATATACACACACCGCTTCATATGATCGATTCAATTGATACAAGTGATTACATAATTGAATGAAAGAGAAGCATGATCGAGGAAAAAAAACAGTAAAACACAGGCATTTTATATACGCCAACATCATGACGTAGTACAGAAAATGACGTCATACTGTTAAACAAATTCCCACCTTGCAGCACAGAAATAATCAGAGAATTGAGTTACCTTACGGCACGACCGATAATCTCCAACAAAAAGTTAGTTGACTGAAAAAAAATACTCATATCTGTCGACGGTGGCTGAATGGAAGATAACGATAATGTCTCATGAGGTTCAAGAAAACTACTAAGAAAAAATGTCCAGCAATGGAAATTTTAAAAATGAATTAAGCTGGTGAAGAAGAAGGACTAGTCTATAAAACTCGGGAATATTGAAGAAAAATTATTTTTTCTTCTCATAGTGAATTAAAAACGTAAACTTTAAACTCATTTTTCTCGAAATGCGATTTTTTCCAAAATTTTCATTTTTCAAACAAGATAACTAAAATTCGATTTAAAATATCAGCCTGAAATTTGGAATACATATTATTTACGATACTGTCTAGATAATTAACCAAAATATAAGTGCAATGATGTTCCATTAAAAAGTGAATAGCTTTTGAGGTTTGATAAAAGGCCAAAAACTTCTTTAAATATTCATGATTTCACACTTAAACTCTTGTAATTTACATGTATTTTGAGACATTTCAAATCTTTAGCTTCAGGACCTAGCCAATAATTAAATGATTATTTATGCTAAATCATTTTTCATTCTGTCCATTTGTTTTTCAACGAAAGTGTTTGGAAAAAGGTCAAATTTAGTGCAAAAAATGCTAAGTTGTACAAATGTTTAAATAAATATTTAATTAATGTAATTTTTT
Organism: Araneus ventricosus; assembly: GCA_013235015.1. Taxonomy (NCBI): domain Eukaryota; kingdom Metazoa; phylum Arthropoda; class Arachnida; order Araneae; family Araneidae; genus Araneus; species Araneus ventricosus. The sequence continues at coordinate 59,672 of BGPR01003316.1, read as the reverse complement.
GTATGATTTATTAAGTTTTAACAAAAATGTCATACATAAATATTGCTTCAAATTGTATTATTTAAATAAAAGGCCTCCAAACGGATACCTTAACATGGCCTTGCATGTCTGATTCTTCCTCCGAGTTCGATTTGAGCAGTATCTTTCGTTCTCTACAGGCAGAGCGGAATATCGCAACAGAAATTTATCACAGAGTGAGCCACCTTTAACTAACACTGTTAACAACGACACTGTTTTCCTCGCCATTCAATGATAAGCATCTGTTCTCCCGACTCCGCCCGAACCGTCATTACAGGGTTAAGGGGCAAACTTATAAGCGATGATGATATACGAATATCGGATAGGTATTTAAAGATAAACGTATTCTTGTTCATGATGATAGTGCGTAAGGGCTAAAGTGTGTCCTTTGTGAAGACATACTTCAGCCAGTTGATTAAGTTAGTTCGAGAGAGAAACGGAGAATTTTAGTACTGATTTTTGGAAGTTAACTTTTCTGTTCTTAATAATAATTTCATAGGATTATTTTTTCTTTTAACAGGAATTGAAGTTCCATAGAACAAAGACGGGGATACCAGTAGAAGGCATCAGTACTCGAGAAAGAATCTTCGGGATTCCTTACGACCCTAGAAAAGATTTTGCAGTTCCTGTGCCACAAAGGGACATTGATTTGTATCTAAAGGAAAATTACGAACACATTGAAAATCCAGTTTTGAAGGACTTTGTAGCAGAATCATGTTGTTCCAAGGAATGTAGTTGTATTCTTGGCCCCAATTGCCGATGTCGGCGTCCGGAGGAAAGGAAAGGCGATCCAAGATATTGATTTTAAATTAATGCTTCTTTCTTCAACTTATTGTTCGGAAACGTGACCGGTTGATGCGTACGTGAAAATTATATGACACATTCTAATGGATTGAAATGTTTATCAATAAAATTTAACTATATATACATATGTACTTCGTATTACGTTAAACGTAGGCGACATTTATGAGCTTATATACTATTATTAATATTACCTTATTAACACTGTTAAAGTGGACCGCCATGACATGGTGGTAAATTATTTGATTCGTGGACAGAAATTCACTGGCTCGAATTCTGATTGTATGTAGAGAGTATGGGTGTTCATGTGCTAGAAGTACGTTAAAAATGTCGGGTGTGAAAAGGCAACAGCTGTTGTGTTGTGGAAGATTGGAGAAAGGAATGAAGGAATAGATGCCGTTTTCGTCAACTGACCATGAATTAATATAACGAGTGTCCAAAAATAATCCTCTTGTTTTCTGTTATGTGTTAAACATGGTGTTGATATAGTTCATTCTTAAAATTCTTATAAGCATGATGGTTTTGAATGCATTAATTTGTATAATTTGTAGTTGTATCAAGTTTCTTTCAACTACATAGGAAATTCCGATTCTCAGTCAAAAGACGAGAACGGCTCCTTGCAGATAAACCCATCCTCACAAAATTTCCTCGCCATATTATCAAGAGGACGTTTGACCATTAACAGCACTCTACATGCAAACTCAAACTGTAATATTTCCTGCATTATTTATTTCAAAACTTTTAAATTAATTTATAAATTTTCCATAAACGATTTCCTTAATGTCACAGAAACGCAACGCATATTTAATTAAAATAATCCCTACCATTTAAGCCATATTTTCCTCATTAACTCATTTATATAATTCTTCATAAAAACAACAGATATCTTGTTATAAATATTGAAATCTTAGTAACATTAAAAGTGCTTTAATATGTACAATTGTATCATTTCAAATATTGCCACCAATTCTAAATTACTTCCACTTACAAACAAAACTAAAATAAGGTAAATTCTTAAGGTAAATGTTACAAAATATAATATTTAATACTATTTTTACGTAAATGTTTAAAGGAAAAAGATCGTCAAATAAATTCTTTGGAAAATGTTTTCTAAATATAAAAATATTTGTAGTTACACAAATGAGAGTTTACAAACTCTCATGCTAAAGATATCAGTTTCAAGAAACAGGCAAAATTGTGAAAGCAATTTTAAAAACTTTTCACAGACTATTTCATTTTAGAGTCAAAGAGAAAAAATTCCGACGAGTTAGGCTACTGGAGCAAATACTGTTTCCCACCTTCACATAAAAGCTAAATGTACTAACACGAACTCGCATTAACGTTAATGAGGCTTAAAAAATTTATGACGCCATTAAACGGAAGAAAGCTGTAATGATCATTACAGTTTGTGTCAAAAATCTTGAAAATAGCGGCTCAGGATCTCTGTATTGTGAAAAAACTGCAGTTTTGTGCATTTACGGTAAAACGGGATTGTTCAACTCTTGTTTTTCATAACTTTATATTTATCATTTGTGTGAAGTTTATTGAGTGTAAGATAATGATTATGGTAGATCAATTTTAATTGCTTTTTGGTTTCATTTTTTCCGCTTTAATTTCGTTTCTTTCCGAAAATTTTTACTGAATAAATATACTCTTCTATGCCCTTATCAGATGAGAATATATCTGGATATCAAGATGATCTTTTGACAGCTTTCAAAATAGAATTCTTGCAGGATCTTAATATTCCCGAATTCATAGTAAAAGATTTCCAAATAGAGTATATCCGAGACCAGAAAAAAATTGGTCTTCTTTAACACTATGCCTCACCAAACTGCATATCAAATATAGAAGAAAAACATGATAAAGAAATTCAAACCATTTGATGGTTCGGATGATACCGATTTATGTGTTGAAAAATGTCTGCAACAATTTAGTAAACATTCATAACTGATTTTTACTCACTGCGGTTAGAAGTTATTCTGCAGGATTTAAGACCATCTGAACATTATCTCATTCGAACGAAGCAGGGGAACACTTAGTGCCATTCTCTACGCATCTGTCCCAGCGAATCCTAAAGTGATAGACCTCTCCACTCAAACCATCAACGAAACTGGTATTACTTTAGACATCCACATGGAAACAAGTTGTACATGACTCTGATAATAAATCGAAAGAATTTAAATGGAATCACATGGTTGCTACTATGGAATTTCCATTTCTTGTACTAATTGTATCTAATTTACCTCTAAAAATCGAACTAATTGTAGTCTTTTGTGGAAATGGTAAGTCATAAAGCAACATTAAATTCAGGGGATCTACAATATTTGTATTCGTTTCTATGTTGCTTGTGAATATATTTCAAAATGTTGATTTAGAATTGATTCCTTAACGCATAACTACTTCAATTGCGTATCAGGGACTAAATGCTTCACAACAAATTAAACTTTCATTCAGGGCGACTTAAATACTTTATTTACCTAAACGCCAGAAGGCAAAAGTCTTTCCATATCCGCATTCGCTGAACTTTGCCAACCAGTTTCTAGTCTCTATTCGTGAAGACGTGTGTGTGACATCCTAATCCAAATTCTCTCTCGCCATTAACCAGAAATAAATTTTATGACTCTTGCGCGAATTATCGCTGGGGCGAAGCTGAAGATCACGCCCTATCAATTTCTTCTCCAGAAAGGATTATTTGTTGATGCAACCTTTATAAGCCAATAAAAAAAATCACCTTTGCACGAGGCAAATTGTTTCTTTCAAGAAGAAAATCAGTTAAGAAGCTAAAACGTGCCTGAAGTTAGATAACAGAGGATATATCCCCGAAGAATTTATGTTTCTCCAAATTCTTTGTCGTCTAAACAATTTGGAATGATTTTTAATTATATATCTAATAAATAGTTGAAAGTTAAATAAACTCATATTTATTGGCATAATATTTAAATTCAGGACTAAATAATTGGCGAAGCACAAATTTGAACTAATTTCTCCTGAAATTCTTCCAAGCAGGCAACCTACCCCCGTATATTGAAGCTAAGTCAGGCTTACACATAGTGTGCTTACCTAGCTACTCTAAGGTTTGGATGCTCAGTTGAATTTTAACGACTACCGCTTTTTATGAGGTAAATAACTTTTTTCAGGATAAACGTTCACCAAAAACTTCTGAAGATTTCATTTCTTTTGTATTAAAAACAATTATGAATATATATTTAAGTGTGTATAATGAATGAACAAATAAATGAGTTCAGATGTGGCGTTATAAAATAAAGAGATAGTGGTATAGAATATAATAAAGATGCATTTCAATCAATAATAAAGATCAATATTTTAAATAAATCAACGGCTTTTCTATGAGTCTGTACGTTTGTATGTCCTTATACGTGGATATGTTATATCAAATATACAGCGTGCCTTATGGGTGAATTAAGCATACTGTTTTTACTATAAGAATGGAATATATGTTTCCACAACTTTGGACAAAATCAGTGGGTTCATTGTCTACCAATGTGTTTATTCGTTAATATATTACAGTCAATGTGATTAATCGGTTATTATAAATAATAACCATGGATGGTATTAATAATAACCTGCTATTAATTAATACTAACCGGATCTTTTATTTTAACTATAACAAATATACAAACAGGGAATTTCAAAATGTGTGACCAAGACTAATGAGCTAAATGACATTTACAGATGAATTTCTTCGCTTAAAAGCAACACCGCCTATGTCAATTTTTTTATATTTCATAGAGGAAGAAAATCTTAATTGTTGGCAACCAATAACGAATATTTTTGAATAGTTTTCACATCTGGATTGAACATGTGGTCTTGTGCACGTACCAGATGTTAAAAAAAATTTCAGAAACATTCTTCATTTGCTTCGAAACATTCAGTATTTTCATCTCCATTAAAATTTCAAAAAGTTGCCTTTGGCGGCGTTGCTTGTTAAGTGAAGAATTTCGATCACCGTGAAATATTGAATCCACACACTCATTGAAAAGATATAATGTTCCATAATGCATACCCGTTAATTTTCACTATGTAAAGAAACTAAATATAATATTGAAGGGTGTGAGAAAGGTAAGGGAAGCCTATGGCCCATTTAACAATGATCATTCCAACAAGCACTTAGTTGAGAAATCCCTAAAGAGATAAGCCAGCTAGGTACGAATTTCCCTGCAGGTTTAACTAACTCATTGAAATATTGAATACAAATGGCCGCGAAGAAATGGATATTTCTAAATTCCAGTTAAAACGTTATGCTGATGCATAAGTATATTTGATTTAAATTATTTATTTAGAGATGGATCAGAGTGCACTTTATCTTGTGAATTCTGAGTCAATATTTATATTTGGATCGGAATAGAACAGTGTAACAACTGATGCCTCAAAGCTCACAGTTAAACTATTTAAAAGTCTACTTCAACACTTTTAAATGCAAATATTTTGATATTTGCACGTAGAATTAGTAATTCTGTTTTAAATACATATGTATTTTAAATTTTCTAGTCCTTTTCTCAAGAAGGAAACAAATATTTCCTTTTCTGATGTATTCGTCATAATTTTCGTGTTTACCGACTGCTATAAATAAAATGATACTTTTATAATCGCATATATCAATAGAAATGATATTCTTTCTTATTAGATGTAAGTTCCAAATTTAATTTTATCAATCGTATGATTACAGCTGTTGCAACATAAATGCGTACTAACTCGAAACATTTTTAGTCCTTTGATACAACCACCAGCGTTGTATACGAAACGTTTTCAGCAATATGGATGTTTTAGAATAGTGTACCAGTTCTGTTAATGGCTTGAATGAAATAGTCTATCGCTTTAAGATATTATGGAATATGTTGGTGGCACTCTCTGAGAGATTATTTCTTTACTTTGCAGTGAGTTGCTCTAATATCCTCCGTATTACCCTGGATTTAAGACCCTGCGATAATAACTGTATTCCAAAGTTGACTCTCGAGTAACATTGAAAGGAACCAGTCCATGGAATTTGCTTCCTAATAGTTCCAGAGATTCTTAAAGAATTAAAGCACTCCATCCTAATCATCAAAAGAATTAGTATTGCATTAGCAATTCTACGACGCCCACATCTTGAAAAATCTGATACAATCTGAAACAATTTCGCATTATAAACGTTTCAACGTTAATAAACGTTTTGTATTATAAATGAAATACAGACGTTTCAAGTTAGTGCCAATGTTGTATCGATTGTAATTTTATGATTGTAACTATTAAATGTAAAATTAATGTATTATATTTAATGTATATTTTGCCTATCATAATAAAGAATTTTCTTTCTATATCATAGCTTGAAATTTTCCTTCCATCTATTTTCGAACCTGACCGTGTATGACAAAGTTTTCTCAAAATATTAAAATGTTTGTTTTGAGGTTTGATCCCCATTACATTCCTGCATTGAAAATAGCATTATTCAAAGCAATGCTATTAGAATAACCTGGTTTTCATATCAAAATCTATGCTATCCGACAGCCTTGCGATACACTGAAAAAACATTTTTTTGTTACTCGCAGATTTATTTTTCATCTCCTTGTCTGTAATTTTATTAAAATATAGAAGGTTTTATAAGTCAAGCGACCATAATGTATTTGTACCAGGTGAAACAAAACGCATAAATAAATTAATTCGGAGACATGCACTTATTTCTTAAAATTTACATGAATGAACATAAATTCATCAGAAAAAGTATCGGATCTCGATATTTATTTTTACGTTTTGATTTTTTTAATTTTAAGAAAGGGAATTTATCCCGAAAGGAATTTAATTCACTGTAGTCCTTTAATTTCAATGTTATTGAGGCTAAAAAGAAACCGCTGTTGTGTGCAGACTCAATAGATGTTAAGACAGTTACTATAATAAAGCTTTGAAAGCTCAGTAAGAGTTTTCTGAACTACCGGAAGGAGTATCAAGAACTCGACTTTCATGATTATTAAGAAAATATGGTGCATTCATTTCATTTCTTCTGATAAGAGCATATACTGAGTGATCATAAATTATTGGAACCGTTTCTAAAAATTACAAAAATAAAAATACTATAATACAAGAACTTCGCTCTCTTTAAATGAGAGAGTATCTAAAATTATGTTTTTAGATAGGTAACGCACCTTTGCGTCTCTCTAAATCTGCACAATCCGACGCAAGTGTCAAAATGGCAACCATGTAACAGAAGGCACGTCTGGTGTATCTCTGGTTTCACGGCAATAAATTAATTGTAACAATTCGAAGAATTATTCAGTTAGAGTATCGAAATTTTCCGTCTCTAAGAAAGAACTTCATTAGGCGTTGGCATGAGAATTAAGGAGTGAAAGTGTCCTTTACTGACGCACAATTAATGTTCCCTTTGATTTCTCATATCAATGCTTGATAAAGTGCTTGCTTTGAGACGGAAAATTTTGATACTCTAATCGGATAATTCTTTGATTCCAGAGATGTGCCAGACGTGACTTCTGCTTCAAGGTTGCCATTTTGACACTTGCTTCGGATTGTGCAATTTAGAGCGACGCAACGGTGCGTTATCTATCTAAAAAATTATTTTAGATACTCTCTCCTTTAAAGAGAACGAAGTTCTTATATTATAGTGTTTCTATTTTTGTAATTGTTTGAAACGGTTCCAATAATTTATGATTACACTGTATATAATCTTATCAGAAGAAATGAAATGAATGCGCCGTATTTTGCTAATAATCATGAAAATCGAGTTGATTGCATTCCTTCCGGTAGTTCTGGAAACTCTTAATGAGACTTCAAAGCTTTATTATAGTAACTGTCTTAACATCTATTGAGTCTGCACGCAATAGAAGTTTATTTTAACCTCAATAACATTGAAATTAAAGGACTACAGTGAATTAAACTCCTTTCGGGATAAATTCTCTTTCTTAAAATTAAAAAAAAAATCAAAACGTAAAAATAAATATCCAGATCCGATACTTTTTCTCGTGAATTTATGCTCATTCATGTAATTTTTAAGAAAAAGCGTATGTCTCAGAATGAACTTATTTAGGTGTTTTGTTTTGACTGGTACAAATGCATTATGATCGCTTGACTTATAAAATCTTCTATATTTAAATGAAATTACAGACAATGAGATGTGAAATATACAACTAACAAAAAAAATGGGTTTTTTTTCGTGTGTGGAATGGCTGTCGGACAGCATAGATTTTGATATGGAAACCAGATTATTCTCATAGCATTGTTTTAATTAATGCTATTTTCAATGCAGGAATGTAACTGTTACAATTTATTTCCTTTCGAGGAACCAGAGACATGCCATACATGCCTTCTGCTGTACGGTTGCCATTTTTACATTTGCTTTGGCAAGCGCATATTTAGTGCGCCGTAACGGTGTGTTACCTATCTAGAAAAATAAAAATGAAAACTTTTTGACCTACTCTCTCTCGCATTTAAGAAGAAAAAGCGAAGTAGCTACTTTATAGGTGTTTTTTTTTTAATTTTTGAAATGAGACCAATAACCTCCCTGCACTTCCTCGATGGATAGCAAAGGAAGCACTGAAGCCATCAAGTTAATCACGTGACGGAAGAACGCAACAGGAATGTAGGAGACTTAAAACCCATTAACTGCTGACGAAATCTTGCACAATTCTCTCTCCAATGCCACTTGATCCTGCATGGTACAACTTTTTTGTTGTCTTGTTGCATCTCTCTCCCATATTCGAGACATGGGCATATCCCAGGCAAATGGTTCCGAATTTCTTTTCCCCCCCTTCGATACCCCTTGATTAATCCTTTATAGTACCGCATACTTTCATATCCCTCCCCCTCCAACCATCCCCAGCACAAAGCATCATATTCAGACGTTTCTGATCCTGAAGATGACGGAAAATAGTCTCTAAATCACTCTCATCACTGTCAGACATTTTCGTAAAAAGATCTTCTATTTCGCACAATAAACGAAAACGGAAGCAAAAGAAAAATAAAAAAAGCACGACCTACTCAAACAGAAACAGAAGCAAAAGCTGCACAGCTATGACTTTCACCGTTTCAGAAACATCCCCTTTACCAATACCCTACCCCTCTTCTCTGAAATAAGAAAATCCATTTCAAACATTGTCAAGGTCATTTTTTGGCATTTCAAGGCCGTGGGAGCAGTTTTCTTTATAGCAGCGCAATGCAAAGGATCGTACTTCGGAAAGGCGTATATATACGCCGGCGGCAATTAACGCATCGGTTGAGTGAGGCGTATATGTACGCCGGCGGCAGTTAAGGGGTTAACGTGAGATATTTTGTTATTTATCGTACAGTGGAGAAAACCGAGTACACATTTTGGACTACTTTTTGTTAACGGATTAGGTCGAAAATTTGATGAATTTTTACACGTTTGATCTCAAAACCACTTGCGAAATTTCATTAATCTCTGCGCTTTTTAATTATCACATTCATTCTAATACGAATAGCCTGACTTATGTGATTCAGAAGTTGATACACATCTGCGATTTTGTTTTTAAACCATATGTTAAATTTTTATCTATCTAGCTTTTTAGGTTTTAAGTTACTCTGTTCAAATGAGCCTGGGAGAACAAACAGACAGGTTTAATGTAGACGGATTTCTCCAAAATAAGAAAGTAATCTATAATTCTGGTGTTAAGATAATACACCAAAATCCATCTTGGTCTTCTGTGTCTGAATTATTGTGTTCACAGACGTACATACATATTTCAATTATTTTTTCATGAAGGTTTATTATGTGTAGATTCATCAAGCATCCGAGGCCGAATTTTTTGACGATTACAAATATTTTGTTGCATGTACTTCGTATATGATAAAGCGAGAATTCTTCTGTTTTATACTAACTCAGTAAGATTTTAATCAGTTGCTATGAAAAACTTTTTATATTCTCTACAGAACTTTCGGAAAACAAAAGCATTGCAAGACAACCATTTTCTTTCATCTTTTGGACATTTTCTATAAATTACGGTTGCTTTGCGCTTAATGACCGTTATTTCACAGATCATTCATTCATACTCCGAGCCAAATGAATTTCCAGTATTTGGCTCCATTTAGTCAAGATAACTGAGCAATAAATTACAGCCTTTATTGGGTGGATAAATAAAGTAAATAGGTCTGAGAGGTTTTTTTCCTTCTTTTATGCTGAAATAGGTAGCAAATATGGTTCAGAAGTTTCGTAATTGGTCCAGCTCTTTTCTTTTCACGAAGCATGTTTGCTTATTTGTTTTCTTTGGGAAGTACTTCTTTCTTCAATAATATTTCCTCTCACAATGATGAATAATTATTTCTGAAAGTAAATCCATTTTAAACCTTTTCAATTTTTAGATTATACTTGTTCATAGAGTACACAAGCAGCAGATATGTTAGGACCATCCAGTTTCTTAACCCATTAATGTGCAGTTTCTCTTTTTAGGAATGCTTCTAAGAATGCATCATTAACACACAGTATTTTTTTTATACTTACATTTTACAAAGGAACGATTTTCAAGCATTGGAGTCAAGTTGTCAGTAAGTCAATAAGCTGAATTTAGATGATTGATTTTGAAATTTATGGCAAAGCAAACTACAATAGTCTGGAAAATTTTGCAAATCGCAATTGCTTGAAAATAAGAATAAAGTTTAAATGGAAAAAAATGCTTTGATGGTTATATCGCTTGTCGGTAATAAACTTATGATCATACAAAATTAAATCCTTATTATTCTTTAAAATATCATTTATCTGAGAAGGACACCGGAAAAAAGATAGCTTGAATTTTTTTGAAAATATCATGAAAGGTTTATAAATTATACGGCTTGATAGCAATTACATTTGCAAAATTTGGAAAGCATCCGTAATGTAAATGCCCTGAATAATTGCAAATCTTTTAAAATCTTAGAGACATAAACATATGCATACCTATATTTTGAAGCAATTTCATTAGAAAATAAATGTGGATTAATTTAAAATTTAACTTAATTTAATTTACATTTATAATTTATTAAAAATTGAATATATTTTAAATAGACCTAAAATTAAATAAATTGAATAATATATTTCTTTTCATAAAAAAGAATTCTTTGTAAATTAAAGTAACGTTTTGGATTTCTAAATATTATAAAAAGAATGATTATTAAGCTTATGTGTATCTTTTTGGATATGGTTAGGGACAAGATTCAATTCTAGGATTTTCTAATTTTGCGTTTTATTTCGTGAAAAATTCAGCGGTTTGAAATATAATTACGATGTTCTTATTCAGGCTAAGACTTTGGCTTGAAATTCCATGCATTAGATTAGAACTCGATATAGTATTTAAAAGTACGAAAATTAAAAATGAATTGAAAGCAGGAAGATAATGGTTCATTATAAGTGAAAAATTTAATTAAACTGATAATCTATTCCACAGATTGCCTAGAAACATCTTTTGCAATATAAATGACTCTTCTAAATGCTATTTTCACAGCGAATTGTATCATAACTGTCTAAAGTGTTTGGCCGACAAGATGCAGACATTAACGTTTGGGATCAATCTTTATTTTGGATTATTTAAATAAAGTGTTTTTAAACTGCTCATAATATGTATTCTTTGTATTAGAAAGTATGTCCATTACAGTATAATTATAAAATAATGATCCCGTTGTAACTCACTTTATTTGAAAAAAGTAATACAACTATGAAAATAAACATTACAACACAAAAAGCGGCAACATTTCAATTTGATTTGAACAGTTGAAAAAAGTCTTGTGCCCTACAGCTGCAAATGAGGCCAACTCCATTTTTCAAAAATAAGTTTGTTTTCAAAGATTTTTTACTCCATTTAACCCACTTCATTACCCGCTACTATAAATTGCAAACTGAAACACACTTGTAAAGTCAGAAACTTTTTTTAACCTCATTTTGACTAGATGTGAAGGAAAATCCACTTCTCCAAAATTTTTCTTTCTTTGGAGTTCGTATGTCTTACTTTCTCCTCGCAACACACATCTCTACAGTAGTTCTAATCTCTGCAACGACGTTGGAACATATCATTGCATATGTTCTAAAAAGCGTTGGAAATATGGTTGTGGAGCTCATACTACGCATCTGGCAGTGGTTGAACTTACACAGTGTCTTTCATATAACCCTGAAGGAAGAATTCTCCATTGTTAAGATTTGGAGGCTTGCGAAAGTACCTGAATGAAAAGGGTTAAGCTGTCAGCACCTCATCGGCCAATCCAGTGTCTGTTGAAACAATGAACTTTTCCTTTCATTATACTGCTTAACGCAAGAATAGATTTGCTCTATATCTGGGTACTCACATGATACAATCACGATTTCATATTTGGGATATTCTGCACCAATTCTTTTTTTTATAATAATATGGAATTTGGAAAATTTTCGGTACCTTTATTCTTTAGGCGAGCATATGTTCCGTTTTCGTGATCCATCTATAAAGATTCGTGATTATCCGCTATGGCAATATTTTCATCTAGAGACCACCTACTTTATTATTTGCGTGTCTCCTGCAACTATTCTGCATAACAAATACATAGTAATTATTTCATCGTCAGAAAATATTTTTTAGTAATTTTCTTCTTCTTCTAAGTTCATTCTTAATTCCTTAATAAAAGATTTCTTTTAGTCAACAATTGTCTTTTCTTCACCAGACAAGAGAAGAATCTTGTCTAGTGAAGACAAATTCTCAATAAAATGTGTAATGAAGAGTCTATTGATAATAATTTGGAAGAAATCACCCGACGTCTTTGTGTTATGTGTAAACAAAAAGGTGAGATTGGAATTACCTGATGATTTTTTTTGATATTATAATTGTGGCTGTCGGTTGTTTTGACATGGAAGTAAGATTTATTGCAGGATAATAAGCAATTAGTAACCGTTAATACAATTTTACCGCTGTTGTTTTCAGCTGTTTTCCATCTTCAATAATTGAATTTACTACTTCTTGAATACAACAAGAAATGAATTATAAAAAATGACAAAATTATCTAGATCGGAGAATGTAAAATATCACTTGGAATATAAGAAAATGATGTAAACTGGAAATTATATTACGCTTAAATTGGCTATCAAATGTATTTTCTTCCTGACAGCTGCCATGAGGTCACAGTTAAAAATAATAAGGACGATGTCAATGCCGCAATGCGGATAAAAGTCAATAGCGGAATCAGAAATCGAAAGTTTTCTCGGTCCCACAAGATATGTTGTTATAAATCTCACTGTAAATCCCAAATAAATAAATTTTTCCCTACCTAGACATAGAAAGCTACAATTACCTGCTATCTAATACCAAAACCTTGATGGAAAATGCTTTATGAACCGAAGTTCTAAGTGCTCTTACACATCAGATAGTAACTTTCCCTCTTCTACAGAAAGTAAGAAGCTTTTAAAAGATTACGCAGCAGGCTTATTGGAAATCTCAAATGTGGTAAAACTGGAAAAGAGTCAAAATGTTGTTTTGTTTCCACCGAACTAGTACTTCGATTTTGAAGAATAGGAGCGTTGAGATAATTGTATATAAATCTTAAAATCTTTATTCTATTTATAAGAAAAAATTTTCTGTTCTTACTTTTCATTGGACACTTTTCTATTTTTTGGTAATAGTATTAAAATCTCCGAATATAAATTCTTACAATACTGTAAGAAATTTTTCGATATATTTCCAATATTTTTTATTTACTGAAAATTCTTTGTATTTAATAGATGATGCCACAAAAATGGTATTAGATGGGTAATTTTACCCATTTAATATGTTTAAAATTAGCAAGATTTATTAGAATACATGAGCTTTAAGTAACATATGCTTAATATTTAATAACAGTGCTCGGTTCTATTAAGAGAGGCGGAAGAATTTAATTTTAACAGCATTATTCAAATATTACTGTTTACAAGGTAAAATATCCATTTGAAACATCGTAAATGGCATTTAACTAATAATTCTTATTCATCTTCCATTCATTTATTTTTTCAAATAATTATTTATACTAAATACGAAAAATGAGCATGGTCTTATCACATAATCTATTTGATAAAAGAAATATGTGAACAATTACATTCTTCTACTTTATCTAATTTGACGTGAACTCTTCGAAGTACCTAATGCACAGTGGGGGCTCGTCCATTAGAGCTGCAAAGCTGCAGTCCCCCTGAAATTATTTTAAAATCTTGGATTTTCATTTTTATTCTAAGTGCCTTACTTTACCACTTTGAAAGTTCAATGATCAACAAAAAAGACAAAACAATTAATGAAAAACTTAGAAGGAAGATTGAAAGTCAACCAGGAATTAAGAGAGAGGCAGACTAGAGATGCAGAAAGTTTTGCTACTCCTACTCGCTCACTGATCAACGCGGAGAGACCTGAGTAGGGATAAAAACAACCATTTTTCCACTTAAAATTACATTCATTTGAGCCCCATTTTCTCCAGCTCTCGCTTGGCACGATTTTCTCATTTGGCTTTTTATCGCTTTTTCTTAGTTAGTACAGGAATTAAGCAGTCTTTTTAAATCAAATTCTGGAGGAGTTGCAACTTTTTGATAATTTATGATTTTTGGGGTGCTGATAACGAATCTGAGGTTTGCCACCAAAAATATTTGTTGGAATTTCAGTTTTAGCCGAAAGAACGTGAAAAAGTTTTTCCCAGTTTTTTTTGCTTATAACTTAAAAAATATCATTTTTTGCTTATCATCATCATATACCAAAATAATACAGTTTGAAGTGCATAATTCAGCAGCACTGGGAAAACTGTGAACTGTGTGAGTAATTTTTCTAAATATGACGTTTGCTGCAATATTACGTTGTTAATTTTTTTTATGTGTTGCCAGACTACAAAACAATTTCAGAGTCACTGTACTTGCATATGATTCAACAAAAATCCAAAATTTATTTATTTATTTATTATTCTTTAAAATTCCAAAATTAGGTTATTTTTTCATAACTCAATAAAATTCCTAAGGTCACTCTATTTATTTATGATTCGATTAAATTCCAAATTGATGTGGATTGTTTCTTTATATATTTCCTGTAAGGATAAAATTGGAATCGAAAATTTGTGAAAAAGGAATGTTTAGTATCTTTCGAATAGCATTATCTTTTCAGTGAAATGGCATGTAAGTTTAATAGCGTCAAAAGTATCATAACCTTTTATTTTTCTATTTGTTTAGCATAAAAGGAAGAGACATCTAGAAAAGTTCTCCGGAAATAAAGATTTTCCTCAATTACGTCTTGGAAAAAGTGTGATGTGATTTCTCTTTTTTCTTGGGTTATTTTGTCATATAAAAAGCGTTCTTGGCAGTTTTCACGGTTATTGGGAGGAACACTTTTGTCACAGCTGGTTCAGAAGCCAAATGCCCATCGAACATAAAAGAGAGAAGAAAAGTCTCGATATTTCTTTCCTTTAATTCCTTACCTGTGACGTTTCCAAGACACTTATAAATCATCTTCAGAAATGCGAAAATACTGAAAATAATTTTTTTTACTTTATGCAGCACATTTATTGCTTTATTATTTCTAAAAGAACAGATATAAAATAATGGAAATAAACTTTTATAAGTGAATTTCGATGTACCTTACTTGGATCAATTTAGTATCAGTTCAGAATGCATTTGCCTTGCGAAGTATTACATTTAAAAATCATATTAGTTTTATTTGCTTACTTTGAAGGATATAAGTGACAAGCATTAATTTAAAATTAATAATAATTCTTACTGTACATTTATCTGCAGTTAAAAATGAAAAGAACTCCATCTATTTTGTTCGTCATTCAATGTGTAATTAAGCTTTCAAAGGTAATTTTATGTTTAAGTTTATAAAGAGATGTTTCGTATGTCATAATTCATAAGACACCTGACAGTTTAATCGAAATTTTTACTGTTTTTCTTAGGGGCGAAACAATATTCATTGTACAAGTTACAGTAGCATAATAAAAGTGAATATCCTTTTATGTATTTTATGTCTTCGCCATTTACAGGGTGTCCAACAAAGGGCTCCCTGATTTTAAAATTAAATATCTCGGCAACGGAGATCGATAGAAGAACAGAAACCAATGATATGTTTTATTTTGAAAGCCATAAAAATTTCTAGAGAATTTCAGAATTAGTTGCAAATGTTGCCAGCAGGTGGCGTGTACGCTGTAGTCGTCGACGGAGTCAGGAAAAAGGCTGTAAACAGTCCATTGCAAGCAATCGTTGCAATCACCACACAATCGATTCAAGATGTGCTACTTTCGCAGCACAGAGATAGTGCATGCAAGAATGAAATTTTCCGTCATTCTCTGTAATGTGTCAACAAAAAAGCAAGCACATGCCAAGCATTCAACTCTTAAGCTCGTGCAGTGTGCAGGATTGTCGGAGAAAACAGTATGGCTCGTACCTTTACAAAGAAGAGAAGTCGTAGAGGAATGAGATCGGGTGATTATGAGGCAATCCATTGTCTGTTGCAGTAAATGTGGAGTAGTTCAAAGCAATTACTCTATTCTGAAAGTTTGGAAGTTACCATCGGTGCCACCGGTTTCCGTTGTACACACTACAGAGAATGACGGAAGAATTTCATTCTTGGTATGCATGTCTGTGCTGCGAAAGGTGCATCTTGAATCGGTGTGTTCGACACAACGATTGCTCAATGAACTGTTTAGCTCCCTCCCCTGACTCCTGCATCGATCACGGACGGCATATACTAAATTTACAACTAAATCCTGAGACTATTATCAGTGACACAATAAACTTTCAAAATAAACATCCTCATGGTTTTCATTCTTTATCGATCTTTGCATTACTGGGTATGAGCCTATCAGGGAGCCCTTTGTTGGACACCCTGTATGTAAAACGTTATTTTAAATTTATGGTTGACTAATTTCGGTTAAATGGCTCAAGAGCCAGAGATAGTAATGCTGCGCCAAATACATTGTTATTATAAAAAATGCAGCTTAAATTCCAAAAAAATAAAAATAAAAATATCTTTACTGTGAGAAATAAAAGAATCTTTACTGTGAAAAATGAAATTAACACGTAAGTTAAAAGCTACAGAAAACTGCATTAAGAAAACTTAGGAATAAATATTAAATTATATCTCGTTAGTTTATAAATTGAAATGGCATTTGACTCAAAATCTGTTAAATATTTGTGTGTAAAGTTTTTGTGACAAAGGAATTAAATAATCAATTTTTCACTCACTCCCTAATATACTAGAGATTTGAAATTGCGTACAACTGTGTCTTTACCGTGCAACTATATTAATTATCAGTTAATGCAATAATGTAATTAAATTTTGATTCCAAAGAATGGCGTTAACAGGTAATGGATTTGAGAAAAAACTAAATTTGAGAGATTCCGTAATATATATTTCAGAAACTCATTATAAATTAAAATAGAATGTAGAAAATACCCGGATCTACCGCCCTCCATTTATATATTGACGGCATCTATATGCACGGTCCAATGAAATATAGTCCATTAGGGACAACAATTTGATGACATTGACGAGGTCAAAGTGTCTGTGAAAAAAAGATATAAAATTCCGCAGCTTATTTTTTTAAAAAGATTCGGGAGTAGGGTCAAAAGTTGGAACAAATGCATCGCTTATGATGGAGACTACAGAGTTACAAAAAGACGTAGGAGTAGAATACAGTGCTACGCCAAGTTTCTATACTTTGTAAAAGTAGAAAAACATTGTATTGAAAAATCATGATCCTTGAATTGAGAAAGAGTTGCTCTGTTAACAAGCAAAATTTGAACATTGTATGTCAATTATTAAAAAGGTTATAACAACTTTTGCATTACTTTCGGTTAAACCATTGCATTTTTTACAGTCCATTATTTCAAAAATCTAAGAATCTTAAAATCACTGTTGTTTTCTTAAATTAATTATCATATGATGTCACTCCTAAGAATTCAAAATTCAATAAAAATTAATCATGCAGCTGCTAGTTAGTGTGTGAAGAGCTATGGTGTATCAGAAAGTGAATGCAAAATCTATTACAAAATTCTATCTTTATGGAATGAAACAAGTGAAGTTAAATAAAATTTTATGAAAAGGTACGCATTTCCAATGTTATAACGTTTATATCAGAAAAAATTCTTATATATAAAATATAATTTTTTATAGAAGATGATAGTCTAAGCTAAAGGATGTCTGAATTTGTTTGATGAAGGAATAAAAATCTGTCGGCTAGTGTGATTTGAATTTGTTTTCGATTTAGACATACGGAGTATTTCAAACAACATTTGGCATTTATTTACCTCAAGAATTTAAAAATAAGGACAGTAATTTAATTTCGGAGACAGATGTCAGTCTCAGGTTGAATTTCATGGTGGTTTTTATAAAAAAATTGACAACATTAGATAAACGCCTGTTTCGTTTGAATTTTTTTTCTTCAGAATTTTAAAATGGAGTAAGCTGATCAAGTCTGTCTTTTCTTTGCTGAATTGATTTATTTGGAAAATGTTCGAATGTCAAATGTAGTCACAAAAAATATATTTTAAAAGTAAACAAACAAACAGACTTTCGAAATGTATTCAGTAAATACTTCATGGTACAGAGCTATTTCAGAAGAAGTACAATTGAAGAAATGCAGGAAAACGGAAAGATAAATTGTTGGTAAGTGATGTCAAGCTTGGAATAAATCGTTCAAAACTGAATTTAAAAGATTTCGATTTTTACTCTTCAAGTATAATTCATCTTTTTTTTCATCCAGAATCAGTATTTGAATTTTATGTAAATGAAGTGAATACATGCAATGTCCCGGCTCAAAATATTAAAGAAATGACTAAATGAAGTTCACAAATTTATTCAGGTAAGCTTAATTTATTATAATCGAATACAAAAAAATATAGAAGAAATTATTAATTTATTATTGCTTCTCTCAATTAAAAAAATCCAGACAGACATATATTAAGAACTTAAAATACAGAACATTCAAAACGCTAAATATTTATAAAAATACTTTTATAAAATGGATTGATTAGATTACAAATCTGTTTTATCGTTTTCTTGTTTCTATGCAGCAGAAAATAAGAACAATAGTTAGATGAACTAGAGCCAAGTTATATGATTTTTTTTTGTCTTCTCAGGTTCAAATATTTCACGCCATGCAATTTTAACGTTAATATCGTTCCGTTAAATTTCCAAAAAGAAATGATGTGCTAAGTTCAATTTCCATGAAATATTCTTTGAATGCCTTTATAATAAAGGAAATTTAGAATGTTTTTAATTTTATAAATAATTATTATCATAATTTCATGTAAGGAAACAAATCAGGAGTTAACTATTTCTGCAGTAAATCATTTTTGCTGTAATTAAGAATAATAAGTTCTATATATGTAAACAAGTTTATATTATTTTCCGTTAAATGTAAATACAGCTATTGAAATAAACTTGTACAATAATTCTTAATCAAACGTCTACATTTCCAATCGAGAAATTATTTACCTCTTCGTTGACAATCGATAGCCAGATCCATACATAAAATGACAAATAGTGTTACTAAAGTGATTGAACATCTAAAAAGATAAAGAATAAGGATGAATATCCAACACGATAAAAATTAATAGAAGCAATTTAATTGGTGTGCGCAAGTGCAGCATCATCCAAGAAAAAATTGCGAAGAAAAAAATAAATAAAAATACTAATAAAGGGAAGAGTTAAAAATACAAACATAATAGCAGATATTGTTTAAAAGACTGTTTTTAGTTTCTTCTTTGTGGAATAAATGTTTTTCTTTCTAATACATTCCGGAATGGGTTCAGGCCTTAGAGGATATTAAAAAATTAAAATCAGACCTTAAAGTCTTTTTCTTCTACAGAAAACCTATTCCAGTTTTGAATCTGCATGGATGAATAGCCTCTGATGAAGTCATCCACCGGATTCTTACTTCTTATCGTTGTCTGCTATTATTTTTGTATTTTTAACTCTTCCTTTTATTAATATTTTTGTTGATTTTGTAACTAAATTGATGGTCATAACTTAAAGTAAATGGTGATGGAACTTGCAAAAGCAGAAAGCTTTCAGAAGAAAATGTGGTTTCAGGCCGCGAGAGGGCGCCTGCATGGTGAAAATGGAGAACAGTAAAGCCGAATCAACCCGCGCGTAAGCGCGTTCCTTACACTAATTTGAAGACGCGGGTCCGACTTCGCAGGCCCGGGATAGGGTTTTCTAAACAAAACCCGCAGAAAATTACAATTACTTTAATAGAAACATTTGTTGCAATATTGTGAAGAATATGAAACATTAATAAAATAATTTTCAGATAATTCTCTTCTGGGGAGCGCATTAAATTGAAGAATATCGACGAATACTTGTAATTCTAAGGTATTTGTTAAAAGGTTTGCTTTCCAATCCGAAATTACCTGAATTCGCCTGGATATAAGTATTAATGTATCATCTGTCTCATAGATAAACATTTCCAAGAATTTTGAACCGATTATACAACTTTTGCTTCACCAAAAGTTTCAAATAGTTGTAAGACGATGTTCTGTGTAAAAGTTCTCATATTTTCGCGAGGTTCTTTTTCACACCATTTGTTAATACCACTTGTATTACCGTTAAATACACAAATTTTTAACTCCAGCCTTTTTCTAAACAACCGGTGAATTCACAAATATTTCATTCATTGTCTAATTGCTTTTCAGAATTCGACTTATGATCTCTTCCTAATTCAACAACAACGATTTCTTTATTTTCTTCGTCAATCGATCCTTAATTATTTGATTTTTAATTAAAATCTTTTCTAACCTCTACATCTCATATTTGTAATTCAAATAGCGATAAATTTACGCGATCTGTCAGTTCTCTTTAGTATTCCTACAAAGAAACGCGATCGTGAGCATAGGGCTTCGGAGGCCCCAACTTCAGTTTCCTGAGGAAACAAATGAAGGGAAATTCTTCAAATACCTGTGGTCAGCAAGTAAATGACCTCGAATGCAGCTACTGTGAATCTGGACTCTTTTATTTGCTTGAATTATTTTCAGTAATAAATTAATTTTGGCACCGCGCCTCGCAAGCCCGATGCTTGTCTCCCAGGGTTAAAGTAAAAAGAACCATTTTTATCGAAATGAGCGACCACTAACTGCAAAATATCTGCGACGGAGTAAATCTCGAACATGTTGGAAGATTCTGGCATTTCACGAACCTCTGCAACATCGACGCGTATTTCGGTGATTAGCTCCTCTGGTGACCCGATAACGTTTCTGAAAAGACGCACTTTTTAGCTGTCCTCTGAAAAAATCAATTTGGTGGTTAATCAGGCAGCATCTACTGAATGAAGGTTATGTGCGTCTGTCAGTGTAGGCCGGTGTTACCGAAGGTGGGGCGGCAATTTGATTGATAAGGGTGGCAATTCGAAAAAGGACTCGCCCAGAAATTAACCCTCTGAGTGGTTCGGTCTCCCTTGTAAAGCGATTCGAAAAGCGATTGTTCGAAGACCCCTTATCTGTTTTAAAAGTGCGCCCTCCTCCAAACAGAACATGTTCCAAAAGCGCAGCGGATTCAGTCTCTTCCCCCCTCTGATCCATGGGTAATCAGCAACCCCTCGAAGGGACTAACCACAAGAATCCGTTCTATTCAGCTAGGATCCTATTCAAACTAGCCCTTACTGCCTTCGGAGAGCCCACCTGTTGTGTGATAAATTAACACTTCAGGTCTTCAAGATGGGCAGTTGGGATCTATTTTCTGCACATTGCTCGTGTCAACAACACCAAATGACAAAAATACACACCGGTTAGGCGCGTATACCTATTTTTCATGTTTTGAATATCTAATAAAGTGAACATTATTGAAGCTGCACAAAAGTTGATGATTTTTAAGATATTTGTGATTTAAATTTTTTGCCGTTTATTAATATTTGTATTTTAGCTGCTGGCTGTATTTTATATTAGTAGTTTTTTTATATCCCTGACTTCACTTTATTTACTCGTCAGCATATTATTCTATGAATTTAAAATTAATTTACTAAATTTTAAGGATTAAAAACAATGCCATTATATAAATATATATATATATATATATTAAAAATTAATTAAATATAAGTAATAATAATAATAATATAAATAAAAGTTTTCATATTGCTTCTTGATTTAGTACTCCGTAAAAGGTAGAAAATTGAGAAGCGATCACAAATATAAACAGTGTTTAACTGGATTAATCCGTTTTGTATGCACATAAATACTTATTATATGGATAGTCGCATAATAATCTGTATTCTATAAAACCGCCTGTAATAATTAATACATATGAAGGATTAGAAATAACCTTCTTATCCCCTGAATAATGTTTTAAATTAACTAATACTACAAACCCTTTTTACTGAAACTTGTACTATATGCTTGTTAAGAGCACGAGTTAATAATTCTCAAAATAAAGTTTACGTTTAGACTAAATGTTAGAAGAAATAACGTATACATATACCGTTATTTAGCAAGCAAGATATTATCTTTTATTATAATAAACAGAAAATTAATTCACCTAGATTAACAAAATTTGAAACTTTTATACTATAGTACCGGTCATAGAGCATCCCGTGGCCAAATTTTCAAAATTAAATTTAATTCTTTATTTATAACTTTTTTATCGAAAAGAAAGGTATATTAGAGTTTAGACAGGGCATTAGAGTTTTTTGAGCCTATTTAAACGAAAATTGGACCCTTATCTACAATTAGGGTTGCGTTTAGGAGTTACCGTATTCAGAAACACGAAGTGTAAAACGAGGAGATATATAAAAATTCGAATTTACAATCAATGATTACAATACTTTCTCTTTGTATACTACGTATACGAGAAGGTAAAAGCAATCAACATTTTTTCAATCAATTTTACGAAAATGGGCCTTGGTACGAAGTACAAAATTGTTGAATTATTTTCTACAGATAGTTTTTTACAAACTTGGTAAAATCGAAAGAATAGGGAGGAAAATCTACCACATATTCGAAATTAGTCAGGTTCCCTTTTGTGCTATTCAAAAACAGTTTTGGGCCTTTTCGTACTAAATATAAAGGGAATTTTATAAGCATAAAAATGACACTTTATTCTTTATACAAAATTTTAAAAATTAAATTATATATCTCATTCATGTATACCATACTACTTGGAAAATAAATATCTTGTTTACAGTTTTATAATTATCCATTCAAGTTCAGAATGAAAATAAAAACGTGTAGATAAATCTGAATTATATAAAAAAATTATACTTTATAAATTACAGCACACGCACACACATCCAAGATATTGCTATAAAACACATTATATAGTATGTGATGGTGGAATTTGGAAATAATTCAATGCCTGAGACTGCTATTATTTTTGTAAGAACTGTCTTTAAGCTTGTTAATATCGGATATATCAAAGGTTTGTAACACATAATAGTGGATTCTTGTCTCATAGCATTTATTAAAATTCACCTCAGAATTGGTATAAGATTTACCAAAAGCACTGGAATTTAAGCATTTAGATTTGATCACATATTGAATAATGCTTAATAGCAAATCAGCAAAACTGTAATGGTTCAAGGAACCAATGCATAAATGCAGTCTCTGAAGTAAGAAATAATATTTTCTTAGAAATAGTTTTGGGTTCTAGGAAGAAATACAAATTTTCAATGATAATTGAAATAATCTCTACACAGTTGAGCTGCAGATAATATCAGACTCTCAATAGGATTAGTATCAGCAGTATACAACGATGTTCCCCGATACAGTGCTTATAACAGATGGTTATGTCTATCTGTACGTGAAAAACATGCGACATAAACAGATAGAGAATCAGTTTGAGAAAGGTCGTAGCAGAGGACTGGTATATACAGTGGCGATTTTTCGCACAGGTTTTAGAGGCGCTCGCCTCGTGCATCTAGGGGGCCTCAAAACCTATTCGATCTATATCGTAATACTAAGCCGAGAATGAATTTTTGACATTGGGTAGGGGGAGGGGCCTCACAGCAATTTTGCGCCTGTGTCCCCATACTGACAAAATCCGCCAGTGGGTATAGGATGATTGATTCACTGAAGAAATACTTCTGACAAAATTCCCGTGCTCTTTAAGATCAGTAAAAGTTATTAAAATGGTATCATTGGTAAAAATTGTTAATTGACGACAAAATAGTGACACTTCATAGATGTTTTGGCCGTTCTCGGTGAGGAATACAAAAAAGTTTGGGGGTCGTTTCGTATCGTACCGTTCTTTTCGAAAATATAAAGCAAATTTAACAAGCTTAAAACTGACCCTTTACTCTTCAAATAAGTTAAATAAAATAAAAAATGTCAAAACATATAGAAAATAAATATTTTATTTACAGTTGAAATATTATTTATTAAAGTTCAGAATGAAAAAAATGGAGCAGATAAATCATAATTTTATAAAAAAAATTACACCTTACAAATTACAGCATGCACGCATAAGATAATGTAATAAAACACATGATCTGGCAGGTGACGGTAATATTTTGAAATAATCCAAAGCCAGAGACTGCTATTATTACTGAAAGATCAGTCTTCAAAGTTGTTATTAGTGGATCTGGATGTATCAATGGTTTCTAACATATATTAGTGGATTTCTTTTCTCAGAGCATGAATGAAAATTTAACTTGCAGTTGGCATGCATTTACCGAAAGCAATTCAATTTAGCTATATAGTTTTAATCATTTATAGAAGAATGCTTAATAACACATCAGGAAAAAAATTGTGCTTCAAGGAACTAATGCGCAAATACAGTATTCGTATAATATTTTCTGAGAAATATTTTTGTCTTCTTTTATTTTAAGCAAGAAATAAACATCTTCATTGATTATTCAAATAAACGTAAGAGAGTTAAGCTGCAGATATTATCAGTCTCATAATAAGATTATTAAAAGTCTGATAAGATCACACACCCAAACATTAAATTTAGTCGATAACGTTTTCATCTAACTTATATTTTCCCCTGCCTTTAACAAAAAGAAAATATTTTACAATGTAAAAAATAAAATTTTTTTCCACTTTCTTTAATTTTTATTTCCATGTACGTTATTTTTTCAGTTCAGAGTGACCTAAAAATAAATTTCCGGCTAATAATTATTTAATAAAATGATAATTACCTTTCGGAATGAATTTTTTCATTGCAATTTTTATGAATTTAAAAGATATTTTTCTAAATGTTGTAATAATGAAGTTAAAATCTGTTCTAGTCTAAAAAAATTACGCTTAAACCTGAAAATTAATTTTTTTAATAAAAATCAAATACATATATAATGAAATAATTGTAAAACTGAAATTTTCGATTTGATCTGAAAGATAAAACAATAAAAATAATGCATCATTTTCATATACCTTAAAACTTGCTCTATTTTTTGACAAAAATTTAATTTTACTCTATTTTTATAAATGAAAAATGAGTAGATGGAGATTATTAATATGAAAGAAGTTTACATTAATATCATAAAACTAGTTGAACGTGGGTGAAATGTGTTGATTCAAGAACACTTTTCAACTATATATAAATAGCAGATTTTCTTAGCTTCCCCTAGGCTTTCAATTTTTTTATGCTTGAATGCGGTATTGGAACAAAATCTATTTTACTTAAACCACAATATCTATTTTACGTAACCATTCGATATGGATCTTTAAAGCATTGAGGCATTGAAAAAAAATCTTATATCACATAAATTGTATTAAAAGAATAGTACTTGAAACATAATATAGCATCAAACCAGGCTGACATTAAACAAAAAAAAAAATCCGCCACTGCAATTCTTCCGGAAATATACCCTCAATGCAAATAGCATTAAAATTCCCCACACCACAGGGGAGAGGGGGGTTTCGGATAATGTGCCATCTCCAATTTGCAGTAAGTACATCCTTATCAGTCTTCATTGTGTTGACCTGTGCTCTCCCCGGATAATCAATCAAGATGTCAAACCAAGAAAGGGGGGTAAGAAATTCGGAAAAGTACGTTAGAGACAGTTCACAATGAACGTAAAATTCAGTGCAAACCGATTTCGGGGTGTTTTCGACCACACGTTGAAATGCGTGTTTAACGATTTTGGGGTTGTCCAAGGTCAACGTAGAAATACGTGTGAAACACTCAGAGGGTTAAAAGCAACCGTCTGCTATGGTTTAGCTAGTATATATAAAATGCCAGATCGGAAGGACCTATTTTTCATTTGGATCTCTACTCCCGAATAATTTTCAGAAATATGCATAACAATTTTTTAACCCTTTCATGCCTAGTTGTGCTTTTAAGCAACATAACCATTTTGTCTTCTAAAATCTTGAGAATAAGCCTGAAGCTCTAATACCTATTGTTGACAATATAAGACATATCGAAACTTTCATGAAATCAATTTACAACATATAAATGGTAGTCTGAGTGGTTATAAAAAGGATAAAAATAAACTGTTATTTTTCACTTAAGCTTGCAAACTTTTTGCTTTGTTCGTACGCTAGAGAATTCCGTATTATTTTCTGCAATGTTGAAGGAAATTCCTTATCCGAATTTTTAGTTAAAAGAAACTCATCTGTGTTTAATATTATAGAATTTTATCAAGGAAATGTTTTTCTGAAATAAAGCCCAATGTTGTCAATTGGAAACAAACAGTTTTTTAGCCATAAACCATACTTAGAACAAAATAGTATTTTGTAAAATATTTTCCCATCTTTTATAGTAGAAATGAAGGTCAAAAAACATTTTTAAATCAGCTTTTAAAAAATCGTGCTTTTAACCTTCTCCTTACGGGCGGTGCAACTGCTGTACCAGAAAATGTTTTACCTTCGACTGTGTGTCGGTACAACTGCTGCACAAGACACAAAGAAGAATTTCACTCCCAGCATTCAACACAGTTCTTTTTGTTTAAGTCCCCGTAGCCTAAAGGTTAAGGGCTAATACCCACAAACGTTTGAAAGAAAAAAATAGTGAAATTACGAAAATTTATTTTATTATGAAAATTATTTCGCACTTGAATTCCAGTTCTGCATTATACGTTTTTAAATTTACTTACTCTGTTTCTAGACAATTTCATAGTGATTTCTTTCTAACACCTATCATTTAAGTTTCTTCATTGCACAATTCAATTTTTGAACATAAAAAATTATATATCTCTTACATAAGGGGCATAAGAATTTTAGAAATGCTTAGGTGGGGCATGACACAAAAAAGTTTAGGAAACACTGATGTAGACAGTCTGGTAAAAGATAGTGTCGTTTCGCGTGTCGCTGCTTGCTTTTTGACCTCATAGTGATGAAGTTGAAATGAAAGATATTTTGGCTAGTCTAGAGTTTCGTGTTTGGTTTCTATCAACCCTTTATGATCATCAGTTTAGTTTCACCCTATATGTTTTCAACTTTCAACTCATGTTGAGTCATTAGTCGCAATTAATGTAAAGGAAGACCATTACATAGACGCTCTGAAGCACACCTAGCGTCTTTAAAATTATTTTATAAAAGTAAATGAAATATAATTTCCCGGAAACAGAGTATACCACCTCACTATTGTGTGTTAGAAATTCATCCACTGAGAGGGAAATAAAATAAAATATTCAAATAATTCTAAAAGTATGCTTTTCCCGAAACCATAAAGCTTAAATATACGTGAAAAAATTTCCAATCATATACCTGATACTTAAAACAAAATATATGCAGGGCGATTGATCGATGTTCTGATAAACTGTAAAGATTGGTCAGGCACACCGGAAAAATTAATTTTTCATAGGGATATAAATTGTTAGGCTAAGACATATGTGCGCCCGAGAAGGTATTGCTTGTCCTTAGGTGAATGGGAAACAAACGCAAAATCTGCATTTCAAAGCCTATTGAAAGTAAAATGAACCTGAGCTGTGCACCAAATGGGAGAAAGGAGGCAAAACTTTTGTATATGGAACAGTTAATGGAAGTGAACAAGCAGCGATATATTCGTATCTAGAATGCCTTACGAATTGAAGTGTGCCAAACTTGGAACTCTCTATACTTTAACACTAAAGGTTGTCAGAAAGTTGGTCTTTCATCATTACCCTTCATTTTGCCCCTAGACTGCTTTGTTTCGAGGCCCAATTATTTGTAAGCTATATCTATATTCATTTTCGGCATACATACTATCGCTAGTGCGCACACATGACGTTTTCACCTGAATGTTCTTATGTAAAACTGACTGGTTTCGGTATAATCTATTTACACTTAAATTTTTTCGAAATACATTCGAATCACCTTGCATAGAGTATGCCTAATGAACTTTAAATTTCAGTCATCAGAAACACAGAACTTGGAGTTTTCATGTATTTCTCAGGCATCTTACCACACTTGAAACTGAAGAGTTTTATTCCCAGTGGTCTTGATTTTGTTGAAAATAATGATTTACAAAGATAACTCAAATCCCATTAATCACAAATTATATATGTTATTATTTTACTTTTTACCCCAGTAACTGAGTCGCTGCTTCTTCTGTTGTGTTCAGTTTTAATATTTGAGTAATCTTTAAAACATATTATTTGCAATAAAAACAAGTTTCTTCAATAAAATATTGTAATTTCACAATAAAATGCAATTCCTTGACACCCAACGCCACCCGAAATAAATCCATTTGCAATCCACTCACAATATCTTTTCATTTCTGTTTAAAAGCTTTGGAGTGCTACTCCAAGTCAATTTTTCTCGATTTGTTGGGCTGCTTTAGAATATTTGAAAGAGTTTTCTGTTTTTTTTATTTTGGGTGAACAGAATTTTTGTGCCGAGGTGATTCGCTTCCGGCTTAACCTTTGACGAAGCATTTCACCGGATATCCGCCCTGAGCATGGAAATTCTTCATTACCCAAATAAAAATAACAGAAAACATGTTCATGTTATTTCAAATACCAGATGATGAACTTAAAAGCATTAATTCATTTACAGTCAATTTAATCATGTAAGTCATGCATAATCAATTGGTTTCAATAAGGCAAGTTCACAGATCTTTTCGTTTATATACATTTCTTGTGGAATATGATTGTAGATTTTTTTAGATTCACAGCCAATATTATTTCCTTTCTTTTATTATATAACGCCAAAGACTGCAAAATATTTCTTGTTTTCTTATTATTTTTTAAACCTGAAAATCATCCTAAGGCATATTAAATCAAGTGTATTCATATATGATCTTCCTTCAGTTTGCCCTCTTTAGTAGCAGGACATAAAAAAAGGCGGTTTTGAAATTGATCTGAAACTTTTAAACTATTCGTCCTGTCTTAAAAGCAGCTTCTCCTCAACCCTGAAAAGAAATCTCTCTCTCTCTCTTTACTTCCAGTTCTTTCTTCCCCGCCTGCACAGATTCTGAACACGTGACTTTTTTCCTCTGCTAGGTGAAGATTATTTTATTGTAGTGCGCAATCAATAGAAAGTCTTTGGTGGAATTTCTGAAAAGTTCTTAGATAAAAAAAACTCAAATTAAATGGGAATAAGTACAATAATAGCTCCAGGCACATTAGCATGAAGATAATGCTTTATTTTCTTAAAGAGTTTTCTTTAAAATGGTTTATTTATAGCTGTTTTTAAAATATTATTTGTCAGTTCGAAACGCAAAATTCAATATATTTGAGTAGATTTCCTATATATTGCTTGAAGCTTAGATATTGGTTCCTTTGATTATATTAGCTTTTGGATATTAAGCCCTTAAAGGAAAATTTTTCGAATGAACTTCTGTGAGGAAATATTCATTTTGTTGTTATCTTCAGGTATTCTTTGTTTGTAAGAGGATATGTTAAATCTTTAAGAAATATATAAATTTCGTTAGATTTTTTGAGTGTATTAGTTTTGATTCAATGCTTGACAAATTAAAAACTATGAACGCTAGAGAATTTGTTTTCTAATAAATCCTCATAAATTCATATCATCATTCATTCGTCTTTCTTCATAAATTCACTTTTGCTAGAGAATTTTCAAAAAATAATTTATAAAAGAATAATTAAATTTTTTCTTTCTTTTAATAATTTTTTTATCATTCATTTCCCGTTTAAAAAGCATAAAATATTTAAAGAAATTATAATTATTTTAAATATAAATATTCGATTTATATTTACAAATGTTTTAAATCACACACATTTATATAATCATTCATTGCAATAATTTTTAAATTAGCTATTAGGAATAGAATTAAGATAGGATATTTAGCTATTCACATACATAAAGATAATTTATTAAGCTGATAGTCTATATTTTTCCAGGCTAAAAGATTTTTTAGAGTATTTATTGAATTCCATGATATTTGGTTCCTGCGACGAAGAACCAAAGAAGTATTAATTACTCTTCTGTTCAAAATTATTCGAAAATATGAGTAATTTCAATTGTCAGACAAAAAAACACAAATAATAATCCCTTTTGTTTTGAATTTTCCGCCCTTACGAACATTATTTTCGAGCCCCCCCAATAGGTTGGGAATCACTGATCTAACAGACTCAATAACAAAAAGAAGTTGATTAGTACCTGGTGTGTATATTTTTAATTTCGCTTTCTTAAAGAAGTCCAAATCAAGTACATTTTGTCTTTTTTGATGAATTTAATTATAAAGTGTAATAATTTCCTAACCATTTCGCAATCCAATACATTTCGTAAGTTAATTATGACTATATATTTTATCATGAAAAATAGCAATGAAATGAAATAAGTAATTTGATGTAAGTCGAATGAATATTTGAAATTTTTATACATATTCTTAAAAGTCTTAAATGAATTTGCCATATACTCTCCATCATTTCTTATACATCATTATTACTTATGACTTGTTATTATGACTTACATTTATAATAAATAAAAAATCATATAACACAATAAAATCATATATAAAAATCGCTTTAATCTGGCTAATGCGATCTTCCAAATAGGAGCAACAAATTTTATAGTTAAAATTCCAAATTTTTGGATTGACTTTTTCAATAGTTGTAAGAGTAATATAGTTCATAGAATTGTGTTTTAGTTTTATATTTGCTCTTTGCATGTGTTTTGCACTTTTGTTTATACGATAAAAATTTAAATTTTTTTAATTAATAAATTTTTAGTTTATCAATTGCATTTTTGATATGCTTTGTTTATATTGTTTTGAATATTCATTTGTAACATGCTATATTATGGTTGATATTACTATATATATATATATATATATATATATATACGACTTATTATTGTGACAAATGCATCATCATTACTTATATAATATCATGATACTCGGGAATCCGAACTAATTCCGGTTGACCTCTGGTTCCTTACGTCACAAGGAGACAAAAAATTTTGTTTCAACTAATAAGGTTCTGTATTCATTCTTATATACTAATTCAAATGTTTCTTTAAAAATTTGAATAAGCATTAGCTTTGTCTCTTATTCCTAATTGTTACTTTTCATAATTTTTAATAAAACTATTTTCATTAAATTAAACAAAAACAATTCGGATTATCCGAAATTTTGGTTTCCTGGGGTTGGAATTCCCGAGTTTCTACTGTACATACACTCCATTCTAACATAATTTTCATAAAGAGAAGAACGAAGTATTACTTATGTTTAACGTTTACGAAAGCATTTCACGTCAATACAGTCAAATCCTTATTATCCCAACTTATCTTTCTATGTGATACCAAACAAATATTTTCTTTACTTAATACAATTCGTCGTGACGTTTCAAATCTAGGCATTCAATGCTGTGTACCATTACGACTACATTCACCAAAAGAAGAAATTACCAAAACGATTTCCGAAACTGCTCGTATACTCCATTTAATCTCAAAGCGAACAGACTCTTCTTGTACCTGACATTTCTATACAAGAAGAAATCGAAAATCGTTAGTGCTAATCATATTAGTAGAACTCTTTCCCTGTCCCATCTAAAACTAATTTAACCAGGGTTAAAGTTTCCGATATCGCAGAAGAATCTCTGATTGGATTTCGACACTCTGTTACGAGAAGATAGCGTTACACTTTCTTTTTCCTCATTAATTGGAAATGAAATTGTACTTCAATAATGCCAAACGATTTCGGATTTCTCTTATAAGTCGCAAGTAAATATTTACTGCATTTAATAAAAATCTTTAAAAGCATTATTTTTTGCAGAATTAGAAATTATTAGCTAAACAGCATAACCCATTATTGACAAGCAATAATGTATTATTTAGTAAATCATGCACAAAATGGAATGATTTTTATAAGTTCACTGTAACTAAAACTATTTTGGTAGGAATTGTATTATACATTTTTTTTCATTAATTTAATATTTATTTTGACATGAGCGACGTATTTTAAAGCTAATAATTTTCGAAAATATAAAAGAATCTTTACAGTTTCAATGTTTATAATCTTCTTGTTTGAATGGAAATATTGTTGTCATCTTTAAGAAACTACATATTATTAAAAACAATAAATTTATGCTTGATATTTTCTGGAAATTTAATCTTTTTTCCCCAATCAGAAACAGAAGAGTTTGTAAATAATATACAGAAGAAATGCTCAATTTTAATTTAATTCATTTTTGAATACCAAAACAGTATGTTCATTCATTCCATGACATAAAATGTGATGGCGAAATAAATATAGCAGCATGGAAAAATAACCACCAAACAAATTAAATTCAAATAGATTGTTAGAAAAATATCCTAATAAGGCCTTTTGTGGAAGATAAATTATCTTACATATCGTAAATTTCTTATAAATGAAACAGCCATATCAATATCTTATGAATATTGGACGTAATTTATGTATCAGTTACAAAATTGTAAATTTCAAGA
Organism: Araneus ventricosus; assembly: GCA_013235015.1. Classification (NCBI taxonomy): domain Eukaryota; kingdom Metazoa; phylum Arthropoda; class Arachnida; order Araneae; family Araneidae; genus Araneus; species Araneus ventricosus. The sequence continues at coordinate 27,202 of BGPR01003316.1, read as the reverse complement.
TCCATTCGGGGAAAAATTAAATCCTTTACTATTTTAAAAGATGATTCCGTTATATAATAAAAGCAAAAATTTTTTGTTTTATTTTTGTTTCTGATGATTAATTTATTATTTCTTGTATAAATAATAATTTGCAAAAAATCTGATAAAAGAAATATACAGGGTAGTCATGAATTATTTGTCCCATTTCAAAAATCAAGAGAAAAAAACTAATTATGTTACAATTACGTTTTTTTTAATGAAAGCGCATTTTAAAAAGTTTTTTCTGGTAGGTAACGTGCCGTTATGGTAGTCTAAGTGATCGTAAATTATTGGACATCTCCCATTTTTGAGATCCATTATCTGCAAAACTATTCTAGTTAAAAGAAAAATAAAAGCATGTATTCGTAGATAAGGTTATGTTCTTTAATGTGTTAAATAAATTGTATTTATGAAACTGAAAGTTTTCAAGACATTCAAGAAAAACTAAAGAAGTAAACCGGAAAACGCGCATCGGCTTCTGCTCATTGGTAGTCATTGCGTATGGAAATCTCTCGTTGTAGTAACTTTAAAACGCCGTAATGGTACCTCACTTTTTTGAAAATAAACTCTTTTATTTGCTCTCTTATTTAAAAGGATTCAGTTGTAACAATGATAGTTTTTGAAATAAATTTTCGAAATTGGTTCAATAATTTATGACCATCCTGTATAATAATAGGAAACCATCCCTAGTAGCATGAACTCATCCTTTTTTGCCTGGCCTTTCATCGAATTCATCGGAAACTGATCCAGTATCTTCGAGACCATATCTTTTAGATCAGTATCCGAGAACCGGTTTCTGATTTGGTAAAATTTGATCGGAAAATGATATGTTTACGAGCAGTTTTTCCGATGAAAATTTGCCATTCGGAAATTCACGGCATATAGATATCGTTCCGATCTCGGATACTGATAGTCGAATTTGATTGGTCAACAACCCTGTGATGTGTTGTTCGAAAGTATTTCAACTGCAATGGCTGTCATACCATTTGCTAGCATCGATCTGACATTCTTAATTTGACCGTCTTTCATTTTGAAAAAATGTAAGTATTTATTTTATTCTTAATTATCTTTATTAATGTTATTACTTACGGTATGTTTAGTAAATGAATAAAATTATTATAAAGCTTTTTTGAAGGTTAGATGCATGCAACCTATGATTGAATAATTATCATTCTCAGTGCAAAACAATATATTCATGCTAGAATAATTAATTACTCTCTGCGTATAAAGAAGTTTGCACACGCATACATAATAAAAATTGTTGATAATTTTGGACAGTGTAAACAATTGCTCTCGTACCATCTTTTCCAGTTTCTACTCTCCGATGGAATGTCAACAAACGCTCTCGCACCGTCTTCAACAGTTTAGCCTTCTCGACCAGTCAAATATAGATGATTTCTGGGCCTATCAGTTGTGGGTAACAATATTATAACTGTTAATTTCTGTATTTCTTATAAATTAAGATTTGTTCCTCGAAATTGGCAATTCTAATGTTTTTTTCAAAATTCAGATGCTTTTCTAAGTTTTGGGGCAATATCTAATCCAATTTTGTGTTCATAGCATTAAAACTGTTTTTAAAAGCTTTGCCTTGTTCATACGAACAACAAGAATATATAACATAAATGTGAAATTTTCTTTTACTTAAATTGGTGTGTATATATACATATGACAAACAAAAAGCCCATATTTAGGAGAAGAATAAATTTTGCTTTTTTCTATTTTCTTCTTATATACAAATTTTTAGCTTCTCATTTAGTTCATATCAGTTGTGGGTAACAATATTTTAACTGTTTATTTCTGTTCATCTAACAAATTAAGATTTTTTTTCCTCGAAATTGGCCATTTTCAATTTTTTCAAAATTTAGATGTTTTTCCAAGTTTTGGGGCAATATCTCTTCCAATATTGTGTTAATAGCTATAGATGTGAATTTATTTAAAGGAAATTCTTTATTTTTAAATATCATTAAATTATCTTATGGAATCATCAAAATTTTAAATTAAAGAACAGTATCAAATCATGCATTTAATCGATTTTCTTTCTTTCAGAGTGATTTTCTAAGCGGTATTGGAGGATACTCAGCCAGCATCTCTCAACTAATTTGTCGTTTGAAGGCAACTAAGAGTGTGAATTTCGGATGTTCAACAATCAATCTCATAAACAAGTTGATTTTTGGTAATTTTTTATTTTGTACTTTCTTGATGGTTATATGCTTGATGTCTGATGCCATATATAATTGTTGTAAATTAATAATGGTACATTGATTTCTTTTTTCATTAGGTGCCGTGAGAAATAATCTTTTCGGCAGCAACAGAAGTGGAAGTCCAAGAAGTTACTGAAAAAACATAAATAAAAGTGTGAAATGATCATATGTAAATGTGTGAAAAAAAAACTAAAGTTTACTTTTTGTTTGCTTTTACTTTACTGAAAATTAACATTTTTTACTAGCAAAAAAGATTTATAAGCAATTGTGTCAACCATAATATTATAGATAATTTACAATTTTTATCGTGAGTTAAAAAAGCTTATCAAATTTTAAAATTTATTGTTCATGGAGCTTTGCAGCTTATAACTGCAACACGTTAAACCAAAAAAATATATATATATGCCCAATGCTCCATCTAAGTGAAAGAAAATTCGGACAATTTTGATTGAAGAGTCATTAAAAATTGTCTGCATCACAGAAATTTTATTTTAATAATTTTATGAACTATAACAAAAAGGTTTTTCTTTCCGAAAATGTAACGAACAATCAACTTTTAATTATATTGTGTGAATCATCAATGGAGAGTTCATAATAAACATGTCAAATAAATCAGCTGGAAAGTTTTGTCACACTAACTTTGAATTTAAAGTAACACAACTTCCCTAATATAATTATAATTTGTCAAATAGCTGGAAAAGTGAACTATACAAAAGCGTCATGCATTATTTTTTAAGGAGGGCTCCAAGTTGTTAACACCGCCACTGGTTCTTTGGCATCTCATAAAATAAAAATATTAATAATTGGGTATTTTTTGATATCCATGTGCTTATTGCAGGGATGAGATTTTTCTGCTTTTTTTATTTTGTTGAAATAAAAAATTTCCGCTTTTTCTTTTTTCCCGAAAAAAATCCGCTTCCCCTCCCTTTTTTTTCTTACAATGATCTTGGAATCCGTACTCTTAAAAAAATTGATTGCGCCTCCTTTTGCAAGAAATACTAAGAAAAAATACCCTTGTGATTGAAAATTCTTTTTTTTTCAAAATAATCTGCATTTTAAAGTGAAAAATTTGAAAACCAAGTAGAATGTATCTAATTGCTTAGTGTCATAAATTTAAAAAAAATTTCATTTACATTCAAAATCTTATTTTTAAAAGTATGTTTTTTTCCATTTTTTACTATTATTCTAGCTACAAATTAGTTGACTAAATAACAGTTATAAGTATGATTAGTATTTCATTGTTAATTTGGTATTCCTTTTTTGTTATGTACAATTTTTAAGTGTCCTTTATTTTTTTGATTTGCTGATTTTAGCCCTGCAGGTAATTAAACAATTTTCCACTCACAAACTTATATATATTTGTATATAATAATTTATCGCGCTTAAATGCTTAAGTTACTTAAAACGTATATCACGCGTAAAATTTTCAGATTTCTATTTTCAGCTTTTTTTGGTTTTTTCCAATCTCATCCCTGTTATTGCCAAAATCTTTCCAACCTGAAATCTATTGGCCATCTTTTTTATTAAAAAAAAAAACATCCAACCATTTATTTGAACAACCAATTTTTCATCGTACACACATCCAAATCTGTTTGTATATTCATCTGAAAGTTATCGGAAATTCATCGCCATGAAACCACACTGCTCGGTTTTTTATCGTATCGGCTAGCAAAACTCATCCGATATCGATGATCGGCTGATCTATGGCCGATGAGACATTTCAGAGCAATTCCCGATGAGAATTCATCCCTATCCGATAAGAATCCGTTCATCGGCCGATTATTGTGTGATCGGGTTTCGATGAAAGGCCTTTCAAGGGCCGATGACATATTGCTACTAGGGATTGCATCATTTTTATTTTTGAGAACCGTGAATATTCATAAGGTAAATATTTTAGCACTGAGTAAAGCCTTTTAATCAAAAATAAATAGTGTTTGTTTGGCTGTTTTAAATAAATATAACATTTTTCAATAAAAAAATACAGAAACACTGAACCAGACTAATTAAGAACGTCCACTCTTTGTATAATTTAATTCCTTTAAGTTTAAAAATTAGCTAATATTATGTTTTAATGCATGCGATTCAGTCTCACTTCTAAAATAAAAAAAAAACTCTATTAGCAAATGCTAGTATGCTTTATAAATTCCTAGTTTTGTGGCACAGAAATCCATAAAGACCTTTAGTTGAATCTCGAAGTATTACGACATCTAAATGATTTAATCCAACTAGAAAATAAAAACTGCCTTGTAGAGCAAACAATAACTGATAATAACAATAACTAACAATAACAATAACTAACTGAAAAAGAAATGTTTGCATATTTCTGGAAAAAAGGGAGGGGGGATTTTTTTTAAAGTAGGACTACGTTCCTCCCATTGGGGTCTCAGGAAGGAATTTGATTAACACGCCAAGACGCCACGAAAAACGTTGTATGGGAGATAATCTATATCTCGGTAACTACATACGTTAAAAACATAACTAATGTCTTGTTTTAGAAACGAAGGGTAACAACGAAACTTCCAAAAAGAAAATTGAAAATCGGAATTGTAGTTCAGCGATTAAAGAGTCGCAAAGGTGTGCAAAAATTCGCATGCATTGGTGACGGGACCCTCTATATATCGGTAACTGCATATGTTAGAAACATAATTAATGTCTCATTTTATAGATAAAGGAGAACAACAGAAGTTCCAAAAAGAAAATTGAAAATCGGAATTGTAGTTCAGAGACTACTGAGTCGCTAAGTTGGACAAAAATATGCATGAATTGGTGACGTCACACGCATGAGGTGTGCGTGCACAATTGGCTGTCGCTCTCGCTTGCCACGTTTTCACAAATGAGATTTCTTGATCGAGTTGAAAACTTTGTTTCGACAAATTGAATACAATAATAGTTCCAAATGTAAATTTACAAAGAAGGACACACCAACGAGATGCCGAACGAGATAGAGAGAACTTAAGAAAAGAATTGCCGAAGCTGGTGAAGCAACAAAAGAAAGAGCTAGAGAGAGAACGAAAGAAACAGTAAAATAAGTAACGTTCGCCCTTACTTGAAAAAGAGAGATATAAACGATATTATGAGAACAAGAAACAAAGAAAATGACTAGAGAGACAGTGGCAGCTAATTTGCAATTAAATGGAGGTGTTTCAACATCAACAGGTTCGTTCACAATGAGTTCAGGTTTTTGTTTGAATCTTCCAAATCTCTTGCACAATGTAGAGTGTCTTGGAAAACAAATTTGAGAGGAAATCGATGAACATTGTACAAAACACTTTGTAAAACATTTTGCAGAGAGCGAATTTGGACATTTCTGTAAGGTTTGAGACAGACTGGTTTCTCTACGATGTAACACCGGCGAGTTAAAATGATAAGTTTCTTTCTCTGTTGCGCGCCGAGTTTCCTGATAAAGTGTTCAAGCCTTCAATTTGTGTGGATCGTGCAAGAGATCGCTGTACAACAGCAAAACAACACTATTGTTAAGAGCTAATGGGTTCATCTATCCGTATCGCACTGATTTGCCGTCGCTAGATCCGATAGGTGAACGTCTAATATCTCCTTGCTAGCCTTTCATACAAATTCGACGGTTGAAAGCTGAAGGCTACGCTGTTGTTGGACAAGTAATTAATATTCCAGTTGATGTCAACACAAAGGTACCGCGAATCACGAGTAACTTCGAGAAACAAGAGTATCGCGAGTAACTTCAAGAAACAAAAGAGAATCGCAAGTAACAAAGAGAAAGCGAGAAACAAAAGAATCACTCGAGTAAAGTAGTCCTACGCCTTTAACATCAGTGGCTGTTTGGAAAAAAACAGCCTCTCGTCATTTTTTTTCAGAACTAGAAGAATTCGCAGATAAATGGAGGGTGTATATCTTCTACAAGAAAATCTCCAATTTTGTCTCCGAGACCACTTCGAAGTTTAATGAAGGATAATAAATTTCATACAATCCAATTGTTCTTAGAAGAGCCGAAGTGTTCTCGAAATCTCGGCTTTTATATAAAGTAAGATATTATGTAAAACAAGACAACTTTTGAATAAAACACATTCTTTTTTAAACTAAAATTATTTCTTCTGACTCGGAAACCCATTTGAAGTCAGATTAAGCTAGAAAGAACTTCGCTTAAAATTAAATTAACTTTTGATTAATAAAAATTTTACGCCGAGCTGAAAATCAAGATTGAAGAATCTTCTGTTTTGTTTACTTAAATCAAAAAAAATTGACTTTATTTGCTAGGCTTTTGGACATCCACTTTGAAGATTCCATTGACTTAGCATTACACCGGAATAACGTAGTTGCGGCATTTTAATGTAAATAAACAAAACAGAAAACTCTCTCATAGTATATTATCAAACGATTTTTACATTCTCATATAAAAAAAATTATAATCCCAATAGAAATTTGAAATGGGATTTTGATGAATCTCTAAGTTTTAAACTTCGTAAAAAGGTAGACAAATGAGATTCGTTATGATGTCTTTATTCAAAAAATATACATTTGTATTAAATTGTATCTAAATTTGTGAAATGACAATCTGTCTACTGAGTGTTTGTAAAAAATAACTCAGAAACGCAACAAAGCTTGATGGACGAAATTGGACGTATAGCTTTGTCACCAGAATATAGGCCCATGTCAAATATTGGAACGTATTCATCAACTGGTGATTGTCTGTCTGCCTGTTTATTCGTTTGTATGTGAACCCAGCAACTGGAAAACTGAACAAGCTAGGTAACTGATATTTTGTATCTGTTCTTGTCACCCTAAATGAAAAGTTGTAGCAAATGTTTTATCCAATCTGTTTATGGGAAGAGGTACAGTTCCACTGATACGGATTTGTTGCACCATATGAAGAAGTTCAACACGGAAGAAAATACTATTTGGCGGTATATATGAAAGTCAAGTGAAGGATATACAAGTTTCTTAGATTATCCTTTGAAATGCAATGCTATGATACGATTTGAAATCAATAAATATTCTATGTTTTACCTCAATTGATAGCAGACTGTGTTAATGATTTCACATTATAGGTGAACAAATGTGTGCATTTTAAATTATTTTTGAAAATTATATGAATATGAATCTACAAAAAATTCTTAATCAAATCTTGAATTCCTTCTCAAATTTTACTTAGTAGTTTTATAATTTCAAATGCGTTTTAGATTAAAACCCGTGGAAATCGTCTGAATAAGGAAATGAATGAATTTTGGCAATTTTAAATAAACCCAAATTTGATCGAAATTTTTAATTTAACAGATAGAAAAATGGACGACATTCCGAATTCCAATGATAAGAGAAGAAAGAAATCCATGAAGAAATCCCGGTTAGAATTTTACATATCAAATTTTATATTTGTTTGGAAATTTCTACTTGGCACCAGAGCCCAAGCATATCCTCTGCGATTTCTATAAACGTGGCATACGTAGCATTATTAAAATATTCTAAAACTTATTATTTAACTACTGAAGTTGTTATTTGGTATTTTTAATGACACTTTCGATGCAGAACATAAAATAATATCTTACTTAAAAGTTTTCTTTACGATAGACAAATTGTATCATGACTAAAAGTTGATTGTCACAGGCTGTAAAGAATCAAAGCAAATTACTTTATATTAGTAATATAAGCCACAGATACAGAAACAAAATTCCACCCATGACAACATATTTATTATTGATTAGACAGCATTGAAAAAGGTTTTTAGTTGAATCCCCCCAGTCTCACAACAGCAACTCTGAACCCTCAAGGGCAGAATCTGTGCCCACATCTCAATGCCATTCATTCGAAGATAAATAGTATAAAAAAATTAGTCTATAAAAAAATATTGGCTTAGAGATAAAGAAAGATTTTTCACCTCTTTTTACCAACTGATTTTTTCCTTTCTTACAAAATTTGACTGTTGAGCAACCAAAAAACAATGGTAATTCGATTTGTTCATGAAAAAAATAAAGCTGCTTTCTTCTAAATTCGTCCAGATCACTTTATCAAAAAATGCAGCTGTAAAAGGCATTTAGAAGGGAAATAAAAGAAAAATTCATTTTTTCCTTGGTAATATCTTTTGTTTTGCAAAAAAGGATTAAGTGTAAAATCCGAATTGACTTAAAGTATTTGTTCTTTGATCCGCTTTGTTCTAAAAGAGCTTTTAAATCATAAAAAAGCTTTAATACAGAAAAAAATATTTTTACTTTAGAAAAAAATGAAGTAAAATTGCTGTAAGTCGTACGAAAAGAATGCTGGGAAAAATATCTCGCTAATCTTTTAGCTGAATACCGACATGCTCTTTGTGCAGTTTTTTCAATCAGTATGTGATTAAGAGAAATAAAGAAATTTTCTTCTAGATCAATACTTCCTTATTTTATAACTTAATGATAGCACACTATCTCTAAATGGAATTCTAATTATTTTTCTTCATATTGAGCATTAAAACTAAAGCACCCTTTATCAGCATTAAAATCTATTGACAAAATTCTGTCCAAATTCACCTAGTCTCCACCTGTATACTTTTCCATAGAATTCCTTACCATGGTTTCCAGAATACTTTCAGGAACTAAAATTCGCTAAATTTTCATTTAAAAGGATTTTTAATATTGTCTGTAATGTTAGTGGTCTGGTACGTTATTCTGCGGTCACTTTTTTACCAGAACCGTTCAGAAAAATGGTGTCATTTTTTCTGCTGCTTAAATTCACGTTATTTGGCGGTTAAAAATAACTCTTGAACAATGGACAGGAATGGAAAGCATTTCATTGACTTGGAGAAGAAAAGTTTTGGGGATTAATCGCAAGCATTAGAAATAAATATTTACAAGAGATAAACCTGATTTCATACAGAAATATTAAACCTTCTTTCGTCGTTGTAGTGTTAATTTGCGCTCTTAGTACATATTATTATAAGAAAAGTTTAAAATAAATGACATATAATATGTTTATAAAATTATATACGTTTCCCTGGTGATTGCTGAACCGCTTTATTCACAAAATACGAGTTATTTAAGGTGAAATGGAAAGATATTATGTTTCATGATTCTTCTCCATAATACTTTTATTGTTAAAACTTTTATCAATTTCGCTTTTTAATTATTATCTGATTAAGGATAATAATCTATTGATATTCAAATAATGAATCGTCCGTATCTAAGCAACAGCAAATTGGTCAAAAACTAAGAGAGAAAAAAGGAGAATCTCATGATTCACATAGTTCCTTTTCACCTCAAAATTTTTTAAAGAAAATTTTATTTAAGTATTGAAAGATAAATTCATGTGATACATAACACAGAGATGTATCACATAGAGAAGAGAACAACGGCCTAAAAATAAAGCGAAAGTAGTTTTATTATTTTTTATATTTGTAAATGTCTCTCTAATAAATAGTAAGTTGTCTGAACAATTTTGAGGAAAACTGTAAATACATTACTCTAGTTTAATAGCAAAACAAAGCTATTTCTAATCGATATTTTCTTAAATACTATGATAAAGAAATTGTTAATGTAATGTCCTATAGTTTTCCTTGACCAGATAGAATTTTTGCATTCTTCTGAGAAAAACTTCTTTCAATGCTTATACAAGTTTACAGAAATAAAAAAAAACTCAAGAAACGATTGAAGGAAGTTTAAGAGAAGTTAAACAAATACTGATTCCATAAAGCAGAATAAAACAAATGCACAGTAATTGGCCATAGCCATACACACAAATGAGTAGTATTGATCTATGGAGTATAATATAAAAGGGAAAAGATACAGGTACAAATTGAAATTTTAAAAAAAGTGTACACATGTACAGGGTGCTCATAAATTATTGGATCCATTTCAAAAATTAATTTAAAAGAAATTAATTGTGTTACAGCTGCGTTTTTGTAAATGAGAGAGCAAATAAAAAGGTTTTTTTTCAGATAGGTAGCTTACAATTACGGTGTTCTAAATTTTCTACAGCGAGCTAAATTTTCATACGCAATGGCTACCGATCAGCAGAATATGATGCGTGTTTACTGGTCTCCTTTTTCATTTTTTCTTGAATATCTCGAAAATTATTCAATTTTCGAATTAAAATTTATTTAACAAATTAAAGACAGTAAAATTCCCTACAAACACATGCTTTTATTTTTCTTCTACCTTTAAAATATTCACAGATAGTGTCTCTCAAAAATGGCATATGTCCAATAATTTACGACCATCTAGACAGCAGTAACAGTGTGTTACCAATCTGGAAAAAAAAACTTTTTAAAATGCGCCCTCATTAAAAAACCTGTAGATGTATCATTATTAGTTTTTAATATTATTTTTGAAATGGGTATAGTAATTTATGACCACCCTGTAAAATAACTGGTCCCATCTACACGCAAGCATGGATGTTAACGAGTAAGAAATGCTTCAGTCTGTTATCAGAAAGTGTAGTTTACAAATGCCAGTTTCCTAAGAATGAAGCTGCAATCATCAATGAATATGGTTCCTGTCTTCTATTTGGTATTATATTGCTTTCGGCGGCGTTTAATTTTACCTTATATTTATTGCTTACGCTCGTTTGCCAATATTTTTTGTTCATAGTTTCCTTCAAATATTTATTACATCAATAACTTTTTCAATGAAGATTGTATAAAATCTCGCGATTATTTTGATGCACATGTAATGTTAGTGTTATGAAATGATGCTTTTAAATTTTCTTCAACAGAAACTAAATTAATTGAAGCTTTCTATAAGCATTAAATTCTATATCTCTTGAATTTCTTGTGATCTCTTTCTCTTGTATTAATATCTCTTGACATTACCAGAAATCTTTATCTTCAAATCACAAAAATAAATTATTTATTTTTGAATAGTAAGAAACATCAGAAATAAAGAAAGAAATTTAAGATATATTTTTGTGCTGCAAGCAAAGTATGTTGAAAACAATGTCCATCATCTTTAAACATGATGATTTTATGACACCTTTACTGAAAAAAATTAGTAAAACGACTTGCGAAACTTTCAATTTATTCTCGAAATGAGCAGAGCTTTCTTGTACCTGGTATTTCTATACAAGAAAGAAATCGGAAATCGTTAGCCCTAATCTTATTTTTGGAACTCTTTCGCAATCCCGTCCAAAACTATTTTAACCAAGGTTGAAGTTTCCGATATCTACAAAGAATCTCTGATTGGATTTCGACACTCCTCTGTGGATAGAAATCATGGTTCTTTCCTGCTTCTGGTTAAATGCGGAACCTATTTTTTATAACTGTTCCCTATCAATGCTGATTTTTTTAATCACTGGCAAGCAAACTATTTGATCCAATATTGTTTATAACGTTTCAGAAAAAAAACCAAAAGAATGGGTGAAACAATTCTATACTCGATTATCAAGAAGATTTTTCATATTATACAGACTGTGGAAAATGCAACTAGCACTTGCAAGTAATTGATACTGATATTTATATAATAAAAATTTTCTAGTGTCACTGATGAATTTTTTCATTCATTTAAGGAATTTTGTAATAATTAATTCATTCGTCCCTTAAAGAAGCATCAAAGACAAATAAATATCTCAATATCAAAACACATGCACCAAAACTAAAAATTTCTCTATAAATATTCTACAAACTATTTTCTGGCGACCTTGTGGCGGTTTTCGATAGCATGATGAAAGCAAGAGCCGCATTTAAAAAAATGAAACTGCACTTGATACTACAAGTGATAATGTCTCATAAATTTGCATTCCTTTCATGTATATCAGAACATAGGAGATAAATAAAACAATCATGTTATATAAGATATTCTTCTGTATAAGAATATATTCTGTACTAATAATAAAGGATAATATGTATGTGCTGGCGCTCTTCAGGGTAGACAGCTGGACCTCGAGCTACAAAATTTGGCTTAAGCATACTTTGGAGGGTGGGAGTGTGCACCACGGAACTGTTTTTCATTAAATTATAAATAGAATTTTAATTAATTAAGAATTAAACGAAAGCTCAAAAATTATGTTTATATCATCTGAAAAATTAAAATATTATCTTTTCAATGATATCAATCAATTTACCATTATATTTTTTATGAATTTTTAATAAATTTTTAAAAATATTTTAAGCATAACTGATAATAATACTTTTCTTTGTTGCAATGAAATTCAAAACTTTTTTTATTATTAAAGTAAATATTGATTTGCGTATTTTTATTCTGTTGTTGAAAGCAAAGGTGGATTCTAATGGATTTTCTTTAACCAGTTTTTCATTGAAATCTGTAAACAAAGCCTCTAATATTCTTAGTATATTATGAAATTTATACTGTAAGCTGAATGATATGGTGACTATGTTTTAATTCTTTTCACCAGCACATGCGTTCCGCCACTTTAAATCTGCAATGAAATGCAAATTTTGCATCATGAAAGTGAAGTTGGCACCTACAACTGACAATAAGATGTTGCATTCCACCGACAGTTCCTTGACTTCATTAGGGGAGTTTGTGCAGACAATAAACAGAACATGCGCAAAGCTACTACATAAACAGAATTTAAATGTCTATCAAAATTCCATGGTTAAATTGACTTTGTTAGGAGATCTAAGATTATCAAATTATCTAGAAGGCAACCATCCGAAATTATATTCCTGGCGAACAAACTGTATTTGACGAAGGTGGCTAGTTGAAAATAAAAGTGATATTGCCGAACAAGAAACTCGAATGTAGCATTCTATGCCTGTAGCTTTGATAAAATTCAAACTACAGGCATTTTAGCACTTTTTGGCAGACACAATTTATTGAGGGTTTCTGCGCATAATACAAACATAATTTTTTTGCGTTTTGAAGATATGTGATCTTTAAGAACTCTATCTGAAGCTCTCTTCAGTGCTTAAAAGACATATTTGGACAAAAATATGAATATGTTTCATATTTAGACATTTCAAATGTGATTTAGTTCAACTGCCGTGCAACAACAGTTAAATTGACTTCACCATCTTGTGATCCAACCGCCAATCAAAAATACACTTTATAGTTAAGAGAGAGAAACGATATTAACAAGATATTTCGCTGGGATTTATAGAAGTTTCATTTTGCTGTTTAAGGATGAGGAAACGGAACTATGTTTAAAATTTGAAAATTTTAACTTATAAGTATAAAAAAGAATATCATTTTAAAATTCCAAAACTATTATACAAAGCTCGATAAACTCTATAAATAAAAGTACACACAGGACTAATATATGACACCAACCTCAATAATAAAATCGCAACACCAATACACAGCAGAATCACCTTTCAATAATAAAATCACAGCAGGATTTTGCTCCTCTTTCTCTATATACATATATTTTTCTCGTTCTTATCTTGAAATATTTTGGAGATTTACTCCTATACTTTCTGATTTTTTTCCCAACAATTGGCTTTCGCAGAAAGTTGGCGCCTTTAAAATTCGAATTTAATGCGACTTAATCGATTCCTAAGATCGATTGGCATTTGATTGTCGGAATTCCAATTCTGGGTTGTCTTATTTATAGTAATAGTTTATAATCTAATTATTTATCTGTATTTCATTGTATGATTTTTAATTAGGTAACATTATTTTTTATATTTAATTTTAATTATTGATTTAATAGGGGGATATACTGAAAATGTTATTTGAGTTATAATTATTTGTAAAATATTTAACTACATATAGAATATATTATATAATATTATATGATACTCACATCTCTTTTCGAACGTTAGACCAATAATAGCTAATCCCTCTAATTTGAGTTCCTGATAGTTAATGAAAAGTCAAAATTAATTTAGTATTTCCTTTGGAAAGGAAGGAAAACAAGATTGCATTAACGATTTCCAACCAACTCACTTATGATTACAAAAAGAACTATTCAAATTATTAAACTAAAAATGTCGTGTCTTTACATGACATTAATTAATGCAAACATGAACTCAAAACACAATCTGTTTCAATTTAAAATTCAGTTTATATCAGTATTATTTAACCTAACGTTTGGCAGTCTGAACTGTCTTTCAAACATTTAATTTCTTCAGACAGTTTTATGAAAACCGTTTCTGTGAACAATGCTTAATTGAATATAAGAAGTTGGACAAATTTACTCGACTTTTACTCGATCATTTTAAATTATTCAAAGATACGAACATTGACTTAAGCAAAGCTTTCGTTAAACTAAAGTTGTACTTTGACTTCCTGCATGGCTCGTTATGTTATCCAAAGTTGTATACATAAAAGCAAGCGAATTAGTGATGAAAATATGCCATTCTTCGGAAAGTTTATTAAAGGAAATACTTTTATTTAGAGCAGTCGTTTGGATAGTAAACTTCATTCTTTATATCAGCTGCCTGTCAGAAGCGCTTGAAAGTGAAGTAGTGTACGTAAACTTGTCATTCCTACATCTGTAAGTATTTCTGAGTCATCTATTTTTTCTCCGGAAATTTGAAAATGCACTTATAATTTTTACTTGGGAAATTAATTTTCAACTTAATGTTTGTCTTAAATAATTATAAAATTGCTTACTTTTTTTGCAATTAACTAATACTTTTGTAATAGTGAGAAAACTTTTCAGAAATCGGCATTCCAGCAAACTTCGCATAATTAAAGAATACAAATCTCTGGTAATTTATGGGCCTCGGCGGCCTGGCGGTAGGGTCTCGGCCATGGGGCCGGAGGGCTCCAGGCCCGAAACTCAATTCCACTGAAGATCCGCCGTATATGGGGCCTGTTGCACGCTACATCATACGTACCGGCCAAACGCTCTCCCGTTGGTGTGGCGTGGAAGCTTGGAGAGGGGCTGCCAGCTCAGGTGTCGTCCTCGTCATCTGACCATGGTTTAAAATTCCGAGGTCCGTCCCAAAATAGTCCTCGTGTTGCTTCAAAACGGGACGTTAATATAACTAAACTTGGAAATTTATACTATGTCTCTAAATAAGTGAAATTAATAAATTGCCTTTGGTATCGTTCTTCATAAGACGTTTAATTTTTTTATTTAATCCAATTGTTATGCATTTTACTTAGATTATCCCCCTTTTCTTAAATGCGGGGTGAAAAGTGCTAAGAGAAGATAGACATTAAAGAAATTTTAAAACGACGTTTGTCTAAGGAAGATCATATTAGCTTTTTTATGCATGGGATTTTTGGTCAGAAAATTTTCTTGTAGTTTCATCAGTTGGGTGTAGCAAACGTTTTTAATATATGTGATATATAATATTTCTGTATGTAAAGCATGTGATGTTTATTGTGTGGACGTAGAAAATAAGCAATACATTCTTAAAAAAAGAAATGAACCGAAAGCTAAGCTAAGCTTCTGTGATTAATGCTTTGATGTTTCGAATTATCGAAAATGCCGATAATACTAAAACCTTGTAACAATTTTCAAAGCTAGAAATATTTAGTGGTTTATTATGTTATTGTAGTTAATAAATTTTAATCTATTCATAAAGCATCATTGAACTGTTCAATGCTGGATACGTATAACATTAACATATATCAAAAACATTACACAATGATACCGTGAAGATATAAAAATTAAGCAAAATTTTGAAAACATATATGGATTAACACTTTTTAAAAAGGGGGCTCAATATTAGGAACCTTTGAATACAATTGTATGAATTTATGAATTATTGCTAATTTTTGGTATATCTTTTAAGTTCACTTGAGATAATATTTCAGTGAATTTTGTATCTTCTGTCTTTCATATGTATATTTCTTCAAATATTATAGTAACAAATAGGAAATGGATATTGCTTAACTTTTTTCTATTGGCAACTATAGATGTAATTTCTGAGTCACTCCACACTCAACAAAGATTTTCGATACAAACCTTTCCTTCTTAAATTAAAATATTCCGATGAAAATATTAACGATATTTTGCCCTTCTGGAAAAGATATATGGGCATCAGTGCCCCCCCCCCCTTGATATGGAAAATAAAAGACAAATATTTATTTTAATTATTTGATTTTATCAGAGCACTCGCTTTAAAAAAATGATAATCCTTTACATCAATTCTGTTGACAACATTCCTTTTTCCCAACCATAATAGAGCCTACAGAGGGAATATTTTCTTTCTGTGGAACAGCCTAAACGCACTGAAAAATTGCCCTCCTCAACTCTCTGAATATTTTTACTGTATAAGCTTAATCAATGATTTGATTAATTTTGAACTTAGTATTTTAATCCATGAACAGCAATTAACCTGACGAAAATGCTTTGTGAAATTAATTATCTTTTATAATTTGAAGAAAAAACGCAAGTATGAAATTAATCCATGAACAAAAATTAACCTGACAAAAATACTTTGTAAAATTAATTATCTTTTATAATCCGAAGAAAAAACTCAAGTATGAAACAAAATAAGAATTATTAAGAGCTAAATTTAGAAAAAAATATTAATATATCTTAAACAAGGAATGTCAAAAGTAATGTCTTTAACTAAACGTATAAATTTACTAACAATCCTCTTCTTAGTTACTTTTTTCGAATGAACAAGGATGATTTTTGTAAAAATTTTTATCACAGATGTATTTGCTCATTTCTTAAGTAGAAAACCGTTTGCTGATAAAGATAAAGGTGATTTTTAACTTTTTGTATACTTCTTGCGTAATGCAGAATAATTTATCCATATATAATTACTTTCTAAATGTTTGACACAAAATGACTGACTAAAATGTTGACATAAAATACAGATCAGTACTTTTTACTGGTCATCAGTAATGTAGCTTGCAATACGGTTAAGAGAGCCGATTTGTTTATTAAAATTTTAGAGAACTTGTCAATATTTAATCATATTTTATAAATATTAAATAACTTGTTACTTGCTTGTAGCTTGTTAATGAGATTCTCTTACACAAAGTCATATCAACCACAGAAAAAAGTGTCTAGTTATTTTATAAAGGGATACCTCTGAATGTTAACTTTGACAATTTTATAATTTCTGAGATGAAATTGTCTCAGTGAATTTGTTATTCAGTTCACCTACTCCTGTCTGTCGTAATTTCATGGTGATATGCAAGTCAGAAAATTTCTTAAATAAATTAAATTCGACATATATCTTTATACTTACATTTCATGTTTAATCTGATCATAAAGTTTTGGAGAACAAGCGTCATCCTTGTTAAAGTAAAACTCTATTCTCTGTAAAATTATGAGAGTGGAGTATTCATGCGTCTTGTGGAAACATTAAACAAGAAATTCCCTTATTATATTATTTGCCTTTTGTTTCCGAAAATAATAATCTTACTACCTAACTTTGGATGTACAGGTGTTTCTGCTATTTTAAAATTTCCCTTAGAAAACACTTAAATACACCACTCCACTTAATTAACGATCATTATGAAAATTGACCAGGCAATTTATTTAGTATTTCAGAAATTTAATACTATTTGTGAAATTTCAAAACTGTTTACCCAGGCCTAAACGTACTCTAGTACGAATCAATTATAAATAAATTACTTAATTTTTCCAATAATACACCAGTTTATAAGATAGAGAGCCAAAGTATTTATACTTATGAAAAAGTGAACTGTAAAATCATTATACGTAAGACACACAAATAATCATGGTGCTTAGTTTCAGGAAGACAAAATCCTTTTCAAGCATTGTAGATTGATTTGTGTCTGTCTGTTTGATTTCTCAATAGGCATCAAATAATTTAAAAAAAATTATATTGGGAACATAAATGAAATAAGGCCTTAATATTATTGTCTATGAAGTAAAAGTGAAATGCGTAAATAGTTTGTAAGCTATAAAAATCCAAACTTCTTAATAGATTTTCTTCAAGTTTTCCTCCGAAATACTATGATGGATAAGAAAGGCTTTAAATAGGGTTGCATGAGAATTAATTTGATAGTTAAATTGTATTAAAGAAAACCTATGTTTCCATATGTACAGCAGATTATTTTGTCTTTAATGTTGCCATTCCAAAAGAATGATAATTTTAATAATGTTTTGTATTATTCATTAATACTTCTAAGTATCTTATAGAAAAATTACCTTTCTGTAGTTTTTTTTTAATCATTAGGAGCAACTCTATTCTCATTTCAATTGGAAACAAAGTTGTAGGCAAATAGAGTATTTAGTGTTTAAAATATTTTACATAAAAGTGCGTTTACATTATATACAGAGTGATTTGAAAAAGATGTGGAAAAACTTTAAGGTAGGTCAAGCATACGATAAGCATCCAAAGCAACATAGGAATATGAGTGAGCAAGCGCCACCTGGAGACAGACAGCAGATGTGATTTAAAATAATACAGTGCTGGCCGCAATTGCGGCTACTTTTCTAGATTTGCACATTTCCTTCGAGTTTGTCCTCGAACTTCGATCATATAGAGAATAGGTTTTAACTCACAATTTACATTGAAGATTCGGTCACGAGGACATGTAAGGTACGACCAGAACTTGATGAATCGAAAAGGGATTTTGGATCATCCCGCTTCACAGAATGCTGATAATGGTTCGGAAATTCTATCAATTCTTTTGTGTGATGTGAAAAATATTTACATGCATTTTCGTAAAAATAGCTATAGAGGTTTCTATAAACAAAATCAAAATTTTTCCGTAGGTTTTTTTTTTTTTTTTGCTTATAACTTGCAGAGTTTTCAACCAAGTGTATGGAATTTCTAGAATACGTGACAATTTGTAAGGGAAGCAATTTTTTAAAATTCAAAATAAATACCCTGGATGTTAGAAAAATTAGTACTTCATTTGTAGAAAAGAACTTTTTGCTGCGCATGTGCGAAACATAGAATATTTTTTTCTTAACTTCGAATAAATATATATATTGGACAACTAATGCCGTTCAGATTCAGAAAGATATCGGTATATCGGCCAGCGCTGTATTATTGCCATTTGCTGCTTCCAGTTGGAGTTTGGGCACTCGTGTTCCTATGTGATTTTGGATGTTTATCGTATACTTAAACTTTCAGAGAATGAAGATATCTTGTAAGAAAAAAAAAGAATTTCCACTGGTGAAAAGTGTCTGAACATGGCGACTATCAATATATTTATTGTAAATTAATATGTCATATTTTTGGTGAAATTTGTTTTATCAAAATGTATTATCTTTATTGTAAAAATATATTAGTTAGATTATTAACAAACATAAAAAGCAATAAATTCTGCATTATCAATTTCTTCAGTTGTTTATACAAAATTCCTCAAGAAGCTCGTCGATTCACATTCTATATTATACACATATAGTGGACATATTTTATATTAAATCGATATATCTCATAAAATAACTGTCTTTCCTTCGTATTTGAAAAGAAAATTTCATGAAATTTACTAAAACAGTTTGCATAGGTAAAGGAGACATTGGATTATTTTACAAAAAATACCACATATCTGCAGACGGTCGTTGTGCCCCTAAGGCGATTTCAATAACATTTGGATAGTAGAATGCTTTTGAACTGTCTATTTTTTGTTCGATATCCTAAGATAATAAAGGCAAGATATATAAAATTAATAAAAAACATTCTGCAAGTAAAATAGTACGCATTTCCATAGAAAGTTTTAATAATTCAAAAAATACGTGTATGTATTTAGAGAGAAGAGTCAAATAAAAAAATATAAGCTGCTATTAAACTATTTTATATGGAATATATTGATGGACGAGTTTTATGTTTTGTTTACTTATATTAAAAGCCTTGACTTTATTTGCTGGGCTTTTGGATCCCGCTTTTGAGTTTTCATTGCACCGAAATTACGTAGTCACCTCATTTTAATATAAGTAAATAAAGCGGAAAACTCGCCCATAATATTTTGTTATGAGGATTTTTGGTAAGTTTTGTATGAAAGTAAGGTAAGTTAAATGAACTTAGGTAACTTTAGCATTTAAAGACCTGTAATAATTTTACTGAAAGCTTTCTAATTGATTATTAGTTATAATTATTAAAAAGAAAACAGGAAACTTTATTTTAAACTCTCTATAAAACTAGTAATAAACAAAACATTAGGCATAAATATAATGAGTAGCAGACGAAAAATTTTTATTATCAAAAAGCGACAAACGATAGTATAAATTCGAAAATGATGGAGTTGATTGTATACCACCTGGATGATTCCCCGTTGCCGTACACTTCTCATTTGCAATCCATGTTTAACTGAAAAAGAACATTTAGCTCTTGATTGAAAGAAACAAGAATAAAATTACAATAATAGATCAATGTTCGATGCTAGATCAGTTATAGATTGCCTCAGAAGGTTTATATTGGAATGAAGAAATGTATTGCATAGATTCGAAGATAGAATGAAAAATGTTTTAAAGGAAGAATATGATCTCCATTATAAAATTCATTAATAACTTCAAATCAGAAAAAAATATAATTTTTAAAAACATTATGAAATTTCATGATTTTTGTTATTGTAAGCTTATGTGTTGTCAAAATATGTTATTCTTGATAATGAATAATTTCCATTAATTTATTAGACAAAAAATATAAATTGTCCATGCTTTTAGTAATAAACGTGATTTATAAATGCAGAAATTTAGCTACTCTATATAAACTTGATAAAACAATCATGATTTACAGTCAAATATGAAACGAACTTATAAATGTTACTTATATTCCGCATTATGATTTTCTTCCTAAAATATAAAAAAATGTTTTAGCATACAAAATCTATTTATATCTTTTAGCATTCCAAATGGCTTGTATGGTTGGTTGTGTGAGATGTAGTTGCAGAAAAGCCATTCTTGATCGAACTTCGCCAATCAAAAGGTAAAATTCCAATATATTAGTAAAAAGGTAAAACGCGATACAAATTAGATAAAAGGCAAAATTGCAAAATGTACCACAATCAGAGATCTAAGTTAAAATCGTTAAATTTGTGTTAAAAGCCAAGATACATTTAAAAATGTTTGGATTGTGTTTTTAACCCAACAAGTCTCTTGGAAGATTAGAGACTATGAAGGAAATTAATGAACAAGCTGAAATTGAAAAGATGGGCATTAGACTAACTTTCAAAATGGAAGAAAATTTTATTGAATAATCTGAATAAAGCGCTACACTATTATACTAACTATTTAAATTTTTTTTCGTGTGTAATTTTCAAGATTCAGAAGCTGAATAAATTCTAAGATAGTTTCCTTTCAACGTAAATTGACTGTAAATGGGTTTTCGTTGAGTTGAAAAAATTCAGTTTAAGGAAGAAAGTCTTAAATTTAAGAACTATCTTCCTTTAAGCAAGAGTTTCTTCTGAATAGAGTGCAAGGATACATAAATAACAGATTTTCTATTAAATTTCCTCCAAGCTCTAAGCGAATTTAAGAATACTTCCAGCGCTCTAAAGAACATTTTGATTGTAGGAAATTTTATTATCTCCCAGTGCTATTACCCGTTAGAAAACTAACGGAAGTAAAATTAAAGATTTTCTTGCAGTAGTTATACATCCGGCATGAGTTCAGTATTCTTTCTCTTTTCAGAGAGGAAATATGAGGCATTTGTAAGCTTTCTATGAAATGTTTACAAAAAAATTTACTGAAAAAGATTTTCTTTAAATCTTTCTCTCGTCTTAGGAAGCATATATTTATTCCTCACGAGGTGTAATGTTTTGGAAAAAGTTCTTAATGTTAAATGATTTAAGTAAGATTAATGTGTTAACTGAAGAACACTGTTTTATTTAAATAAAAACTATTTTTTTGCCAAAATCATATGTGTAATTTTAAAATGCACTTTTATTTGTGGTGTTTTTTCAACTTTGAAGAACGTCTGGCAACCTTAAGTTGGCAAATATCAGCATTTTTTTCAATTTAGATAAAGATTATTTTAATTGTGTATGTTCAAATTAAATATTTTGAATAATATTTACAAAATATTGTTTGCGAACTTCCCGTTTCATTTTGTTATGAAAAAAATAAGAATTAAGTTTTTCTAACCATTCAAATCATTCTTGCTTCTCATGGTTAATAGAAATTCACTGTTAGATATAAAAGAACGAAGAATTATATCATCGGTTGGAACAGAAGTTTTTTTTGAATAAACCATAAAAAATACTTAATGACTTATCTTATTAACTCTTTTAAAAGGCTTAATGTGCAGAATTGATAGATTTTGTCGTTAACAACATTTATCAAACTGATTACGTTTCAAACAGCAGATGGTGTTCTAACATTTGTTTTGTAGAGCTTTCTTAGAACAATATTCCATACGTCGGTAAGTAGTTTACAAAAGCCAATAAGAAAAAAGTAAAAATATATTTACTTGAAAAAATGTTTATTTCTTTACATAATCGTCATTTGCATTGATACATTTATCCCATCTCTTGATCAGTGTTACAATACCTGCTGCACGAAAGTCTTAGAACTTCTGTCTCATCCACTTATGTACCTCTAGTTCAGCATCTACATCGACAGAGAAACCCTCGAAATTTAAGTGGAACAAACAAATGTTAAACCTTGAAACTAAATCTGGGCTGTAAAGCGGACGATGAAGTTTTACCGAAATTCTTTAAATTTCTCCTGGGGTTAATCGAGTTGTATGAGCCCCGGTATTGTTGTATTGGAACAAAATGTCTAGAGTGAATAGATCTGGACATTTACTTATAATTTCATCCCGGTGTTTCGATTCAAGATTACAGTAGAGCGCTTGAGGGGACAAACAATCCCGAACGTATACCAAAAGCATTTGCTTGTGAAAAACACTTTACCGTAAGTTCTTTTTCCCACAAGAAACGCTCATCACTTTTCAGTTTTTCTAGTATACTCTCCTCGAGCAAACCCGCCATTTTTCAATGCAACTATGCAAGTGTGCAAATGTTATCTCATTAATTCGAAATGTTGAGGGGAAAAACAATCCCAAATGTAAACCAAAAGCATTTCCTTCTGAAAGAAACTTCGCCTTAAGATCGTTCGCTCACAAGAAACGCTCAACACTTTTCAGTTCTTCTAGTATACT